>CM046852.1:3803107-4019315 GCA_025618425.1 Heliocidaris tuberculata
GTGTTTGCTCAACCAAGCACATAATGCATATCTCGTTAGTAAATTGATCAGGTTAATATCGTTATTGACCTTTATCAGTGGCATATCCAGTAACTTAAGAAAAGAGGGGGTTATAATTATAAAACACGTACGTGCTTGCTATGAGAGTTGGCGAAAAACAGGGGAACGCTCTCCTCTGTGCCCCCGGATCCACCACTGTATAGTACATCCAAGGACAAGGAGAAAAAGAATGATAAAAGTATGGAATGAATGATACAAATAGAGAGAGGGGGAGAGACAGTGAGAAAGAGAGATGGGGTGAAAGCGAGAAGAGAGGGAGAGAGATGGAGGGAGAGAGAGACTAGACATGCTAAAGTGTGTGTGGGTGTGTGTGTGTGTGTGTGAGAGAGAGAGAAAGAGGGGGAGAGAGAGGGGGAAGAAGGAAACTATGGAATGAATCAAGAGAGAGAGTGGGTAAGAGAGAGAGGGAGGGAGGGAAAGAGAGCAGGGAGGAAGGAAAGTGGGGAAGAGACGGAGAGTCAGAGAGGTAGATAGACTAAATCAAGCATGAGAGTGAAAGAGAGAGCGAGAGAGAGAGAGAGAGAGAGAAGATAATAGACATAGAAAAAATGTATATCTATGCCTTTCAACAGATTAGTATAAATGCTTCTTTTTAATCCTCCCCATCCTACGGCTTAATCCGCTAGTGTTAATACATGTATAAAGAAAGGGTCCTAACTCCTAAGCGAACATGGAGATCAGGGGGGCGTTTCATGAAAGGACTTGTCAGATATTTTATCCGACAAATTTGCTCTCAGCCAATCAGATGCAAGGATTTCAGTAGCTTATAACAGTTGTCGGATAAAATATCCGACAACTTCCTTTCATGAAACGCTCCCCAGAACACTCATTTTGTCCCATTCCATCAATATGAAGAGCGCCATCTGTAAACTTTTCTTTCACCAGTCCTTTGTTGAACGATCAGTCCACTATATTCATTTTGCAAGCCCGACATATGTGGCATTTGTACAATGATTACGTACTTAAACACTTCTTCTTTCTAAAAGAAAAAGTTGAAAAATCTATTTAAAAAACAAAACAAAACAAAACAAAACACCCATACAACTGTTATGCCAAGTTTTTATCTTTCGATTTTTTTTGTCTCCTTGTTTGTGGTAGGTTTTAAATGCATCTCTCTCTCTCTCTCTCCTATATCCCTCATCTCTCTCTCTTCTTCTTCTTTCTCTTCTGCTTTTCTTTCTTTCTTTCTTCTTCTTCTTCTTACTTCTTCTTCTACTACTCCTTCTTCTACTACTCCTTCTTCTTCTTCTTCTTCTTCTTCCTCTTCTTCTTCTTCTTCTTCTTCTTTTTCTTCTTTTTCTTTTTCTTCTTCTACTTCTTCTTACTTCTTCTTCTTCTTCTACTACTACTACTACTACTCCTCCTCCTCCTCCTTCTTCTACTACTACTACTCCTTCTTCTTCTTCTTCTTCTTCTTCTTCTTCTTCGATCTTCTACTCCTTTGTCTTCTTCTCCCTCCCCTTCTTCTTCTTCTTTCTTTCTTTCTTTCTTTCTTTTTCTCTCTCTTCATATCCCTTCCTCACACAGCATAAAAGCAATAGTTGTAAAGGAGAGAGAAGAGAATGGAGCTTGTATTATGTGCACTCTAAAACTGTGGGGAACATGCACGTTCCCTTTTTACCCAATATCGGGTAAAATTTTACCGAACATGTTTTAGAACTTGCCTAATACCTCCTTGGCTGGACCTATAAAAGGGTATATAACAATAGGTACCATTCGTTGTACATGCTTTGAATATGCTCTTATGTTTATTTTTAAACTAGGGCGGAGGATTTCCGCAGGAAAATCAGCAACATGTGTTCTGCATCATTTGCCACCTCAAACAGAAACCTTCTGGAATCATGACGTCATCAGAAACAATGTAAGGTGTTGGTTTCCATGGATACTATGTTGAGAATTCAAAAAAGAATTTTCGAACACGAGAGAGAGAGAGAGAGTGGGAGGGGGGCTAGAAGGTGAGGGAGACGGACAGATAAAAATAGACAGAAATAGGAAAGTTGTTTGGGCTCAAGAACCCTCAAAAAATATTATTAGTCCAATGAGACAGAAACTGTCGATTACGTGGACCCTCATTTATATTATGAAGGACTTCATTTTTGTCATTAAAAACAAACAACGATTAGGCTATCAACCAATTCCCATTTCCTTCACCTTGGTCGAGAGTGGCAAAAGACATTATCGAGGCTCGAACCAACGGCCTTCGCATCTCATGTCAAGTATGCAAACCACCTGACGACGATTTTAGTCATTTGTCTTTCGTTCTGTCTGTTCGGTTACACATGTCGTTTTTTCCGAAGGTACATGTAAGTTTCGTTACTAGGAGGGTTCATAATTCCGAAGGTTTGTAATTCCGAAAATGAAATAGAATTCGTAATTCGGAATGATATAGCGTTCATGATTCCGAAAATGAAATAGGAATTCCGAAGCTTTATAATTCTAAAAAAAGTGATAGAACCCTACGTCATTTTTCCGGAATTATGAACCTTCGGAATTATGAAGACTATTTCATTTCTGGAACCATGAACCCTTTTTTTTGTTTGTTTGTTTTTTTGTTTGTTTTTTCAGAATCATGAACCATATTTCATGTATTTCATATCCGAATTACGAATCCTATTTTCATTTTCGGAATTTTGAACCCCCTGACATGGGAATTTTCTGTTTCAGAATTATACAAATACAAAAATAAACAATACCCCTCACCCCCTCTGTTCTCTTCCTCGTGTCTGCTCTACATGACTCATCATTACCTTATCATCACACATGTAGGATTTCTTAAATCCTTAGTGGTCACCTATCATGCCTTTACAAAATTGCTTCCCTTTTGTTTCCTGATCAAAAAAGATTTTCTTTCTTTTGTTGTATATTTCTTACTCATCTAATCGTCCTTTTACGACGTAAACTGTCTGATAGCGACCTGTTGACTTGGGAGAGCACGAATTGTACGAATTGTAAGATTTTGTTTCATCAAGATACACACTGGTCCTAAAGATAAAGTCGAGTTCCGTTCAAGCGATAACATTGTGAAAGAAACTGTCTCGAAGCAATTGGGAAAGGTGATCATGTCTACTTAAGGACTGGTGTATGCTATGAGGTTTTGGAATCATCAAAATGATAAGAAATTGACCAAATCACGCTGAAAAGCAAATGCACTGCACACAAAAATGGGTATAATTATGCGACTGCACACACATGTAGCATGAATGGTCGGCCCGAACACTCAGCTATTTCTCATCATATTTCATTTGAATAGTAATCCTTCTTAGGGAACATTTCTACTATGATGTTCTTCCAAACTGACATAAAAGGAATGAAAAAGCTCACAAATTATTGTTCACCTTTCCTAGAACTCAACCTTCTCTTTAAATATGACCTATATCATAGATGCAAACTTGGCCAAGTAAAATTGATTCTTAGGTTTTTTTTTTTATTGAGGAGGGGTGGAGGGGGGGGGGGGGGGTTCCATGTTATTTGATATTTGATATTTTTCCTGTACATAAAAATGCTTTTGGGGCAATATTAACACAAATTTTCTTATTTCAGTGTCATTTGTACATGCACTAGAGGCTCAAAACAAAGTTTTAAAAAGCATTGAATCAATGACTTTCATTACCTCGTTGTCTACATGACCTCAGATTTTTTATTTATTTCATTTTAGAACAAATTATTACATATGAAAAAATATTGAGGCGGACTGAAATCAAGACTTAATTTTTCTTTGCCTATAATTATATAATATAGACCTATATCACAATATCCCAACACGTCACACAAAATGTGCACCTCTTCACAAGAAGACTGGATAATAAAAACAAAATATATAAACAAGGGTGGAATTTATGGTTCCTAATAGACTGTTCCGTCACTCCATTCTCAAAATTATTGCATTGGTCAACATCATGTTCACGGCGTGCTATTTCTGAACTGATGACGTCATGGTCAAGATTAGAACATTCGGACATCAAATATGTGTTTATAAATCCGTCAGTTGGGATCTGTAAATCAGTCTGTCAAATTTTGATCCCGAAACAACCCTATTTTCGACATAGTTTTCTCGGCGTTTATAGGCCCGAGGACTCCGACATACCAAAGTTGTGACCCTCTGGTCCCACGTGTGCTTTTTGGTGTATAGTTCTAGGTCAAATCCCAGCGGGTTTTCGTGTCATTTAAGCTGCTGATGACCTCATCCCCATCAACCTAGGTGGTTTGCCTCCAGACCTGCTAGAATGTTGTTGTTCTTGGTCGAGACCTGTTTGGACCATTTGCCTTAGTCGCCCAACATTCTCTCTGACGTTTATTGTTTTGTTTTTAAACGGGCTTTTTAATAACCCGAAGTAAAATTTACATTATCTTGATGACCACCCCCCCCCCCCTGCTCTTTATATTATGAAAATGATTTTTCTTTCAAATTTGGTATTTTATATTTAGATATGGTTAACCATGGAATGTCAAACAGCTTTTATAATCTGGGTATATCGAATATACCTGAAATCTTCCACGGCTCGTTCTAAGTCCTCGTGTAAACAGTCAAATCTCCTCTTAGAAATAGGAGTAGTTTACAATATGTCTCAAACAAAACTAAACTCTTTCATATAAATAATTCCAAGAGCAACGCAATGGTCCATATTATCCACGACTTTGGGACCACTAAATAGAAGTAGTTTACAATAGTCTCAAACAAAACTAAACTCTTTCATATAAATATTTTCAAGAGCAACGCAATAGTCCATATTATCCAGTATCCATGACTTCGGGACCTCTAAATAGAAGTAGTTTACAATATGTCTCAAACAAAACTAAACTCTTTCGTAAATACTTTTCAAGAGCATGCAACACAATTGTCCATATTATCCAATACTTCAGGACCTCTATATTTACAATATTTGATGTAAAAAGGTGAAAAAGGAGGAGAGGCGTATCCAACATAGGATGAGGTGGTGTACACCCCCTCCTGTTTGAAGTCATAGGAAAGAAATTTATATAGGACTACTTCTTGCACATTGTCTATATGAAATGGATCCCCTTTACCTCCTCACCCCCTCCCCTTATTGTTTATCTTTTTTTTTTCTTTTTTTGATATGGCACTGCTGCCAATTCCCGAACACTGCCGAAGGTATGGTAACTTTTCAATATCAAAATTTCAATCACCAAAATTTTTACGACATGCCTTGCATGTACTGATCAAACCAGCTGTTACGGTCTTCATCACAGCTCCATCGGTTATCATCGCCAGTTCCGTGACAAAAGGGCGTCTCTTAGCCCTACCAAATACACCATATACATAGCTAACTTCCTTCTACCACTCACACGATGACTTCATCACTAATGAAAAGCGCGTGGTAAGGTTAAAACGCATTCCTGATCGATGACTCATTCTCCGACTTCATTCACCGCGGCGACAATCAAAGTTAATCACAATTGACAACCCGCTTTCTCGCACGAAATTGCAAGGTTTCTCCACAAAAAAAATCTAATTTCTGAAAAGGGGCCACGTGACCTTTGTTCTGAAAGAATTTATTGCCAAAGAAACAGAATTGCTCCGACTTCAGCAGGTAGAATTACAAATTAGGTAGACGATTTTTCTGAAAATGTCCATTACTGGATTTGTACATGCTTAGGGGAGATTGAGCACGGCTCCAAACGTTTATACGCCAGTCACACCGCCAAGCCAAATCCAAACCGATCGATTCTTGGCTACTCGGTATAATGCAATTTCTTGTTCGGTCTGGTGTCGGTCGCTTCAGTGTGAATGGGGTATTATATTATTATGTCCTGTGCACGGCATACAGATGACCTAATTTTGTGTATAACCAAGTTAAGTAGAGTGGTCATAGTGGTAAACAAATGCTACATGTGAGTGCGTTCGGAACCACACGAGTTATGTACAAAGTCCTAACTCCAAATTTTTGTATAAGTTTTACCACTGATTCTGACAAAGCCATTATGGTAAAAAGTTCGACAAACCTAATGATAATTTAGGTTTCCTTTCATATCTGAAATTATGTGTTATGAGTTCGGTCTTTTATGAACAATCAAAGATAGAGGAAACGATGAAAAAGATTTTTTAAATATTATTGGTACATGTATAACCTAGTTCTTCAAAATAACTTGTTTGCATGACACACAAAATACCGTATCTCCGTGAAATGTACAGATCTTGTTTCAATATTATTTTTGTTTTCTTTTTTTTTTTAAAGAAATTTCTCACACACGTATCATTATGCCAAACACCATTTATTTAACGTGCGATAGATTAGCAATATAAATAAAAATGCTTTGCTCAAGTACATAAATGCCGTACCGGGGATTGAACCCAAGATCCTCGCATTTCCAGTTGAGTGTTTTTAACCACTCGGCTACGACACCTCTATTATGAGCATTTGGAAAGATATAAGAAGGCATGTTCTCCGTAATCTAGAGCAGCATTGATGTGAAGAGGTTGTCAGACATTTCCCTACATAACGAATGCTTCTTTACTCCGATCTTCTTTATCATGATTTTGAGCTCCTCTCCGGACCCCCCCCCCCCCCCCTCTCTCTCTGATATCCCGTTCTCAATCACAGAGTCACGGATCATTCATTCTAATTTCACGGGATGTGGCCCGTCCAAACAAAAAAAATCTAGTCTATTCAATCAGAGATAGTGATGTGTCAAAGCTTTAGATGAATGGGATGACACTATACGGGACGGCATCACTATACGGGACGGCATCATTTTAAGACGCTTTCTTCTTCCCCTCCTCCTCATTCTACTCTTCTTCTTCTGTATCATCTGCTCCTTTTCATCTCTTCTTCTCTTCTAGTTACATGAGATTAAGTTCATCAGTTCATACAAACAAGAAATCCTCTCTACTCATTCACAGGCAGCGATGTATATCAACGATTGAGATGAATCATTGGAGGATGTGGAACGGAATTTTTCTCGGTCGCGTACTTCTTCTTTTGCTGTCTTTTCGTCTTCCATTTATCAAAAATGTCAATATCAGTCTTTCGTGTTTCCTTCTAAAACTACGTGCCATTTGAAGGGATAATCCACCCTGATACTGACTGGCTTTGAAAGAAGAAGAAAAGTTAAAGAACATCAATGAAAGCTTGAGCAAAATCCGATTAGAAATAAGGAAGTTATGAATTTTTGAAGTTGTAATCAATCAAACACAAATTGGCAACTCCGTGACGTATCTTGCAATTTCCCCTCTAATTTGCTCCGTACACAAAAATTCATAAATTTTCATTTTCTTTGTTTTTGATGAGGGAATAGGTTTGTATCATACAGGTTTTGTGTAAAAGCATGAGTGAAATGATTATATCTAGGGTGCAGGTATGATAAAATATTTTCTTTAGAGAAAATAGAAATTTATGATTTTTTTCAGTACAGGGCAAATGGAAGAGGAGCTCGCAAAAGACGTCGCGGAGTTGCCAATTTGTGTTTGATTCATTACAACTTCAAAAATCCATAACTTTCTTATTTCTTATCGGATTTTGCTCAAACTCTCGTTGATCCGTTTCTTTAATTTTTCTGCTTCTTTCAACACCAACTTAATATGAGGGTGGACTTTCCCTTTAATTCTCTCTTCCTGTCCTTCATCAGTTTTCTTCTTCCGTCCCTTCTGTCTTTTGTTGTTGTTGTTGTTGTTGTGCCACTTGTCCCCCGCCCCCTCCTATTCCATCTAATCTTTCATTTTTCCGTACCCCTCGACCCTCGGCATTTTCCAGATTTTCTCCTTTTCTCCTTCGAGGTTTACATTTCTATTATCGCCCTCTTTCAAATATCAGATTCATCATTTCTTCTTCTTCAACGTCTGCCTCAGCATCCTCTTGCTCTTGTCTTCTTCTTCTTTCTCCCTCGTCTTCTCAATAATATTCTTGAATATCATTTTTCGTTGTTTAAAACATTTGTTTGTTTTTATTGTCGTTATTCAATCTATTTCACCCTTTAAAAAATCCGCCTTATCTATACATCTGCATTTGCATATTGCCGTCTTTTCTTGTGCGTGTGTTTAATAACAACAACAACAACAACAACAAAAACAACAATAATAATAATAATAATAACATTGGTCATTAATAACGCTCTATACACCAAAAGCACCATAGCGCTTACAAATTAAACATCAAAAGTTAAAACATCATAAGATAGATTTTCTATTGCTCGAGTTGAGCGTGGGACATTTTGGCCTAGTTCCTCCTATACGTTTATCAGGATCATGTTTACGATGTAATCTTCCTATCATGCTATATCTCTCATTATCATGATTATTACAAGTGACATTTCAATAAAATTAATGAATCCAAAGGTTACTGGAGCTAGGTCGTTTGGTCATATCGGTGGATGTCCGATGGTATCTTCTCATTTGACATTTCAAAACAGACGAGCCGTAATGGAAAGTAATACAGGGGAGTATAGTGGTGAAGAAAAATTGATTTTGTTGCAGTAAATAATTTAAAGATATGAAGAAATAGATGTCTTCCCTTGGTGCCTTTACGGGGTCGAATTTGTTGTCGATTTTTTCCATCCATAATTACCTTGCAATCATATGTAAATAATATGATTGTTTTATTCAATAAAACACATTTTAAAAAAACAGATGTCTTGACCCCCTCCCTCTCTCTATCTCTCTTTCTCTCTCTCTCTCTAGCTCGCTCGCTCATTATCTCTTTTTCTTTCTTTCTCTCCTATCATTCTTTCCCACTCTTATGTGTATTGATTTCAGTCTTCATTCGTTTCAATATCTGCTTGAAGACAAAGCCTACCACATCAGGAGCAGATGACAGAGTGGTTTCCATGGTTACAGAAAACAGAACTACGAAATAAAAAGAAACCATCTGACTATCGATACAGATGAAAGCCATTACGCGCATGACCATGGCCATTTATACTTTAGGATATAATAATTCATTGAAGACGTGTCATTAAAGGGAAGCTTGAGTTCTGGGAAAGGTGAAAAATAATTTGTGAGCTTTCTTATTCCTTTTATGTCAGGTTAGAAGAACATCATAGTAGGAATGTAGCCTGAAAAGGATTTCTCTTCAAATGCCCTATGATATTCGAAATATGACGAAAAATAGCTGAAGTGTTCGGGGCGAACATTCATGCCACATGTGTGTGCAGTCCCATATACCCATTTCTGTGTGCAGTGCATGTGCTTTTGAGTGAGTTTGCGTTAATTTTGATGATTCCAAAACTTCACAGTATACACCATCCTTATTTAGACATGATCAACCTTTCCCAATTGCTTCCAGACAGTTTCTTTCACAACGCAATCGCAGGACCAGAACTCAACTTTATCTTCAAACTTAACATCTTTGCAATTATTCTCGATGGTCGAGTTGAAGTCACTTATACACATTCACTTCGAAAAGCTGAGGGTAGAAATCAAATTCTTCTCAAAATGTTATCCACGATATCATTACATTTTTCTCAGAAATGGGCTAGTTGTCATAGCAACAGCAATGAAAACCAAGTGACAATAGTAAATCTACGTAACCAAGGGCTTGTGTAAGTTGTAGAAAATGCAACAACAACAACAACAAAAAAGACACAGTATATCTTGTTGCTTTTCAGATTAAGTCATATAAATTCTGAAAATATGCCATTAACATTTTCCTTTTCATTGTATTAAAATCAAAGAACCAAGGTGTGTGACGCACGCTAGCGTGTAAAATATTTCGTTTTGTTGTAATAAGATATGGGAAATCAAATTTTATTTCGAGGTGTATCCGCTATATTATGACGCGTTTTGTTTTCAATAGCTACAGTCCAAGGGCTGTTGTGTTTGATTTGTAAAGAGAGCCATGGCCGTATATTGCTACAATCTTATATCGTGATATATGGACTAAATGTTTCTGTGACCTATATACAAACTTCCAGGGAATTATAGTCGGCGGAGAATAAAGGCTAAGTAGGTCCAGAGCGAATGTAAATCTGTCTGACTTTTTTAAGAACCCAGTCCCATCCCACTCCAAAATGAAATATGGTTTCAAAAGTAATTTTAATTGAATCAATGTCATCGCCGACTTGTGGTATGAAGCACTCGATTTCCCATCTGATATTTCACTGAAGCTCCCTCCCACCCCCATCATGCCCATCCACCCCGCCCAGCCTATTACTCAATTTTTCAACAATATACTGTTGGCCTACGCCTATACCTGTATGAGGATGTAATGTAAGACTCATTTTAAACGCAAACATACATGTAAGCCTATACCAGCATGGTATACTAGTAAATGTTTTATTCAATAGGACTGGTCAAAAACTTGACCTTTTCAAAAGCTGAAATATGAGATTTGGTATGCTCCAATAAAGAAGATTTCATTTGTACAATATCGTTTCCCCATGTAGCTGCAGTTCTTTGAAAACTCAACAATTTAGACATTATGCATTATACGGTATTAAAGTCAAATATTTTGTCAACAATCAGAATGATTTAACATGTTTAACAAGACTGATTTTAGCATCATAATTTCGCTATTTCCTATAAACATGACAAAGCAATTCTGCGATTTGAACTCTGAAAAAAAAAAAACTGTTTTTCAATAATCATAATTCTTTGAAATAATTTAAGAGAATGACCTCCATAACTGTTCTTGAAAATCGGCCTAAATCCTTTCTTTTACTTTCTGAATGACGTCAACGATATGGTATGTCGGCTTGGGGATTTCCCATGAGTAAATACCCGGGTCATAACAGTTCTATTGTGTCTGGCGATGCTAAATGACTGTAGCCATCATTTCAAGTTTGCTATCTCTCTCTCTCTCTCTCTCTCTCTCTCTCTCTCTCTCTCTCTCTCAGTGTTAAAATGTCTTTTGGGGTCTCTTTTTCATTTCAAAGCTTTCCTTTCTTCGACTTCGTTTTTCTTTTGTTTCCATTCTGCTCAATTTTGAATGAGTTACAAGAATATTTAGTTTATACTTCCTTCCTTGTTTACTTTGCTACCCCTCTCTCCCTCCCCCTCTCTCCCTCGCTCTCTCTCTCTCTCTCTCTCTCTCTCCCCCCCCCCCTCTTTCTTTTTCTTTTTCTTCTTCTTCTTCTTCTTCTTCTTCTTCTTCTTCTTCTTCTTCTTCTTCTTCTTCTTCTTCTTCTTCTTCTTCTTCTTCTTCTTCTTCTTCTTCTCCTCCTCCTCTCCTCGTCCTTCTTCTTCTTCTTCTTCTTCTTCTTCTTCTCCTCCTCCTCCTCCTCCTTGTCCTCCTTCTTCTTCTTCTTCTTCTTCTTCTTCTCCTCCTCCTCCTCCTCCTCCTCTCTCTTCCTTCTTCTTCTTCTTCTTCTTCTTCTTCTTCTCCTCCTCCTCCTCCTCCTCCTCTCCTTCTTCTTCTTCTCCTCCTCCTCCTCCTCCTCCTCCTCCTCCTCCTCCTCCTCCTTCTTCTTCTTCTTCTTCTTCTTCTCCTCCTCCTCCTCGTCCTTCTTCTTCTTCTTCTTCTCCTCCTCCTCCTCCTTCTTTTTCTTTCTTTTGTAAATTTCAAATTCTAACGGAACTCTTTGTCCTGGTCTGGTATAAGATCATCACCTATTCCTTTAAAATGAGTATCCCATATGTTGACAGATGGCGCTATATTCGTCTAAAATCTAATTAAATGTTTGAACGTAATTCCGGCTGCAGCGGCACGAGCAGATATAAGACCAAAGTTATATTACCCTCCCGATATGGAAATCACCTAATGACAACATGAATTAGAATGAGGAACTGAGGATGCTCTGATTATTAAACCGAAGTATCAAAAATGATAAAGAAGATCTTAATAGACTTCCTATCCCTAAGATCGTGAAGATACCTGGAAGATATTTTAGGAGTCAAAAGGTCAGAGGGTTACATAAATTTGTAGAGGTTTAGATTAACTTCAATCAACGAATGCAGCTTTTAGACGTATTTCCCCTCAGTATGACTGTTGAGTTACGGAATTAACTACCTATAACTTGGAAAATACCAACTGGCCAGTGTATGATTTTTTTTTTGATTTTTTTTTTTTTTTTTTTTTTTGGGGGGGGGTAATTTTTGTACCTTTTCTAGAAAAGAACAGGGATTATTAGAATTTGTATTATGCATGTATATATGTTGTGCAGGCTTCACTAAATTACAACTGGGAGGAATTATCCGAGGAGGAACAGTCCTCGGGCTGAGGACCCCCCCCCCCCCCACCCCTGTCCGCTTGAATAAAGTCAACACAAAAATCACATGGCACTGTAAAAATATTGAAATATTCGAAGTGATTTTTTTTAATAGTTACCATTTTCATACACCTTCACATAATAATACCTTTGACCTATCCCCTCGATACATATTATCATAACAGAAAGTGTGCTCTGTCAGCCTTCAAACCTTTCTCAGGACTTAATAAGTAAATCACAAATCAGCGCCACTCCATTTTTCCAGTGAAGAAGAAGAAGAAGAAGAAGAAGAAGAAGAAGAAGAAGAAGAAGAAGAAGAAGAAGAAGAAGAAGAAGAAGAAAAGAGAGGATGACATGGAATGCATCAATCATCTTTGTCTGATTAAGAACATGGCGCGAACTCATTTCAGATTTGTTAGCTCAAGGGAACTCATTTGAGCTTTGTTGGCTCAGGGGTAGACTCACATCTGACCCAGGATGAATCTCTACTAAAAAATGATATTGAGACCAGTCGTCAGGGGACAGCTTCAACAACTTTCTCCCAAAGGAAAGATGTTTCGTTCAGAAAAAAGAGGCCTACCGTGAAGAATACCCAAGAAAATTGGATCGTCAACCCCCCCCCCCAAAAAAAAAAAAAATGAAAAAGTAAAAAGGGGAAAAGGAAATAGGAAGTTATGCTGAAGCCAAAGTTCTGTATGGCAATTTGTGAAAATGCTGATGGGGCAGTGATTATATTTTTCTTGATGATTTTTAAAGAAATGTACAATGTACGTTATGTACAATGTACGTTAAAATTGAAATAATTTGTTATATTGCAATATTTGCATACTTCCTTAATTCCATTATGAGTCACATTTCTATAGATATTAGGCGAATGACCAACATTCTTATTCCAAAAATGGGGAGAGATTAATTGAGAAAGAATTCATTTGTAATAGCATGTATTCAGAAAAACATTTCTGTGAAAAACAAGATAATTCCACATAATGAATTCACATTTCGAGAGATAAATAACATGAAAGACGAATAGCGCAACTTTTCATTCCAAAAGCGAGAGATTAACAGGGAAATAACAATTCATTTGTAACAACATGGATTAAAAATACATGTATGTGAAAAAAATATCATTGTAACTATTAACTTCTTGCTTTTTCAAGAAAATAATGTACTTTTCTTGACATTCATAGAGTCAATTATAATTTCAATAATAAAAACGCAATGTTGTTTACCATGATCAGTTACAATTTTACCGACATTACTTTGGCAAAAGATACTCTTGTTACACCATGTACATGATGCCTACTCTATAAATTCCTTATCAGTTTTATATTGTTATAGCATATACATTGTAACGCCGTGATTGTAAACAATAGCGAACACATAATAGAGGTGACACCCCCAGTATGACTCATCAACCAATCATCGTGCACGGACAATAGCACGTAACCATTCATCACTGCGCATGCGCGTACGGGCCGGGGGAAGTCACCACACCGCAAAAAATAGGTGAAGTCATCATGCACTAAAAAGAAACAATCAATGCGAGTGTGCGAAAATACACTGGGGTCGGTGTATAACTCCTTGGTATATTCAGCCACCATCGTCTGCTAGCAGTTTCATACGGAGTTATAACTGTTGCGCGGGTCGCACGCACGATTTGCTGGCCAATCAGCACGATATTGAACTCTAATCTAAAGCTGCTAAGTCCAGTGGATATCATACAATTTCTATTGTCTTCCTCGTCTTGGAGGTGGATTGTTACACGGATAATTTTGTTTTGGTGAGTTAACTTTTCAAACGGATTTTCAGAGATTACAAGCAGGGATAGCTTCAAAACTTGGAGGAATAAGGCGCCAAATCTATATCCATACATACTCGTTTACATCCAGATGAACACTGGTTTCTGGGTCATTATACGTACTTCGCTGTGAAAAAACGTTGCGGATTTTTTTGAGCGGATGAAGTCGCTATACTAATCACTTTCACATTACCACATTAGTCCTCAACCACACATGATATTTTACCTGGAGTATTTCATGGATATTACTAGCTGCAGTCGTCAAATCAATAGCAGTACGGTAAGATTTCCATGTAAATTCCTACGAACATGTCAAATTTCTCACAATTTAACAAAAGGAAACGGATTACTAGTAATTTTTTGAGGGGAGAGGAGGTACAATTGTGAACGACATCCTTTTGATTTTCATCAAGCAATCACCACATATATTAGCATTTAAATTATTGCTCTGTAAAGTCTTCAAGCGTCGTAAAAACACATTAAATATTCAAAATCAAATAAATATAAGCGGACCCCACAAACAAGCTGATAAGTAAGTATTTTTTATTTGATTTGATTTATTTTCTTCTGCATTCATATAAGTACAACATTTTTCGGTAACATATAAAATAAAATACAAAAGTACTTTTTGACAATAAATCATAAATAGCAAGTATATGTAACAATCATTTTTCAAAAACAAACACGAAATGATAAATTGTCAAATTATTGTAATTCATCAAATATAAAGTCATTTGCGGAAGAAGGACTACCATTATAAGCAATTTGCTTGAGAATATGGGAGCCCCAGACAAATAATATGAAATAGCTAAAACATGTTTAAATAAGCAGAATGGATAAATAATTGAAATCCTAAATTAAAAGCATATTAATGATGATGTTGATGATGGAATCAACATCAGTTATGACATCAGTTACTAAAAAAAAAATGATGACATCAAATAGTCTTGATAAATACTTTTTCCTTTCTTTTGAGTTTTGACATTATAATTCCTGGGCGCTTGTCCACTTTTCCATATTTCTATTCGATACAAACTTTAAAAGGTTTTCCATTAATCATTATCATGATTATGCTTCCTTGTTACTTCATATCCGATTCATGTATTTTAAAAAAAAATCTTTAAGCCTATATCGAAAGATTATTGCTTCTGTGTTTGAAGACCTTTAAGTATCCTTGCGCCATAGTTCCTGTATATGTTTGCAATATTTCCTTATATCGCTCCTCCCAAGCCATGCAAGCGATGTGTATCTGCAATCAATGTGACGGGGGGGGGGGGGGGGGGTTGCTGATTTTCAGAGACGGGAATAATGGGGTAGGGATATAGGGATCACTACTTTGTGACTGTGTCGAATACACGAGTATTGATTCTTCACTCGTCTCACCCTCAGTTAATTCTTGTTCATTATGGGTCATAAAATTCTATTCGTCATCACCATTCATCAAAATATATATTGTGTTTATGAATTCATATCATTCTTCTTTTATCGCCTTCTTCTATTTCATCCCCCCCCCCCCCCCCCGACCTGGTAATTCATTTCTCTCTTCTTCTTCTTTTATATGGTACCGGTATCTTCTTCAACATCCTTTCTACTCTAAGTAATTTCTTTTTTCCACTTCTGATCTATTTCTCTCTTCTTCTTGTTTTCTTCATGTCGATGTTCCTTATTTTTCCATGAGCTACGGTTCACTTATACATGCATATCATGCTTCTACATTAATTGCAGGACACCTTTATTCTCGTACTGCTGTTACGACTTCAGCTCAAACCACGCATGCATTCCTTATATTGAAAAATACAATTAGCTCTTTAGAAAAAGTGAATGAATGCCATTTATGCTAGTCATCTGTACTAAATGTAAATTTGGCATGATTAATCGACTGTTTCACCATTTCCGCGTTACTCCCTGAGTTAAAGATAAAGTTGACAGAGTTATTGGTCCTCTTGCATAAAAAGTTGCGATTAAACGCAACTCAAAAAATTAAACGCAACTTGGGACTTGCGTTTAATTTGTTGAGTTGCGTTTAATCGCAACTTTTGATGCAAGAGGACCCTGGTCCTGCGATTAAGTTGTGAAAGAAACTGCATCAGAGGTTGGTCATGTCTACATAAGATAATAATCGATGTATACTGTCGATGGATACTGTGAAAATTATAAGAAATTGACCCAATCTCGCTGAAAAGCACATGCATTGCACACTGCACACACATGTGGCATGAAAGTTTGGCCCGAACATATCAGCTATTTCTTGTCATTTTTCGACTATGATGGCATTTAAGAGGAATCATTTTCAGATAACATTTCTACTATGATTTTTCTTCCAAACTGACATTAAAGGAGTAAGAAAGCTCACAAATTATTCCTCACTTTTCCCAGAAGTCAACCTTTTCTTTAATATACCACCTAGACCTCCTGAGACATAAGGTACTTAGATGGTTTACAGCTAGTGAGGAATGGGGGAACCAAGCCAATGTGAATTATATCAAGAGTCCAAATTAATTTCATTTTATAATTCCCTACGATAAGTTTCAAGAGAACTATGAAAGCTGTAATTATGAAGTTTCAAAAACTGGCTAAGTGAGCAAACTGCGAATTGTCGTGAAAATCATATTCATTATGAGCTAAGGAAGAATTATACACATCAAACGAAATACCACAATACCGATATAAACATGATGTGTCCTCTATTCTCATATTTTCTTTTAAGAAATTGTTTGGAATAGGAATTACAAGGAAAAGGTCTGCGGACGTACATGACGTAAAGTGCTGGTCACATTTTTGTCCGATAACAATAACGATTATGGTGAGTACGCGTGAGTATGCTCATGTCTGTGATCGTTATCGGATAAATGTGACCAGCCCTTTATGGGGATGGTGGGAATTTAGGGTCTTTCCTATCCAGACACCCTCGCGATATAACATATTGACTCAAGGAAAATCATCGAAGCTAACACTTGGTTGCTCAAGCAATCTATTTAAACAGTAGTCATGGACATGATCATTGATGATGATAATGCGTGTAGAAGCAGATTTCGGTATGCGTGACATCACATGGGATTGCTGAACCCAGCAGACATTTCGCACCCATCAATCATAGTGTATCGAATGTAATAAACGATGATCTTCAGATCATCTCACGGATCTATTCTAGTCGGCTGGGATTAGTCCACCTCATCCAAGGGCAGGTGAGTCTGATCGGATTACAACTTTGACATGTCAAAGATAGATGGGTATACAGGTATTCCATGGAATATTCAGCTTCGGGAGGGGAGCTATGATTGTAGACTTTCTCTGTTGAATTATTCGCTATGGTTGTATGAGTCAGAGCATTATTCAGTGAGCCTGAAGTCGAAGAATCACATTTTAAAGATAAAATAGAGTTCTGGTCAAGCAATTTATTACTTTGTGAAAGAAACTGTCTCAAAGCAATTAGGAAAGGTTGATCATATCTACATAAAGAATTGGTGTATACTGTGAGGTTTTGGAACCATCAAAATGATAAGAAATTGACCCGATCTCGCTGAAAGTCACATGCACTGCACACAGAAATGGGTATAAATATGTTACTCTGTACAATGCACATATTATGTGGCATGAATGTTCGGCCCGAACACTTCAGCTGTCTCTTGTCATATTTGGACAATATAAGGGCCCTTATAAGGGCATGTGAAGAGCATCCCTTTTCAGGGGACATTGCTACTATGATAATCTTCCAAACTGACATACATGTTATGGGAATGAGAAAGCTCACAAATTATTTTCCACCTTTCCCAGAACTCAATCTTCTCTTTAAGATGTCAGATAGGATGGAGAAACACGATAGATTCATTTCAAAGGATTACTGGATTGAGATATGTGTGTATAATTTATTGTGAAAGTATATCTTAAAGGGAACGAAAAGTCGCCAATCGTGGTGTTTTGGAGCTTGGCCCGGCTCGGGTAATATTCAGGAATCTCCGTACATCTTCGGTAAACGCATGAATTGTGTGTATGCAGCACGCATTCGACCGAAGAAAGACGAACTGAAAAACCCAACTGACAAACTACCCCACCCTCGACGGCAGTTTTGTTCGCTGCTCCAAGATTGTTGTTATGCACGGCCTTGTAATAGGGGCAATCGAATGAAATTGAACGTACATGGATATCGAGCGGTGGCTCCCTTTAAATCTACCCCCTTCCTCTCTCTCCTCTCTCTCTCTCTCTCTTCCTCCTTCCCTCTCTATTCTCTTTCTCTATCTCTCTTTTTTTAAATTTGCTCTCTCCCTCTTTTCCCCTCCCCTTATAACCCCACTCAGTGGCAAAATATACCATGGTGTGCTAGCATTGGAAGTCTGGAATGGGTAGGGGAGGACGTCCTGGAATATACTTCCCAATATTTTGATATACGTCGAGTTCTTCGAGACAAATTCTGAATTTCTCGATCTGGAGAAGAGGGTGTAAGTGGGATGGACACTGGATAGCCACAGCCCCCCCCCCCCCCCACCCCCCCTCTCTCTCTCTCTCTCTCTCTCTCTCTCTCTCTCTCTGTCCCTCCCTTCTCTTTCTGCTCACCCTCGCATGTCTCGCACCGCCCTCATTTTATTCCCACAATTTACTTAACGTTTGTAGCAAAATATGATGACCCGTTTGTAAAAAGATAAAACCCGAATATATCCGTCATCTTACCTGTATCGTGTTTTCATTGTTCAGATATCAAGGACAATACACTACTCAATTGTTTGACCATGAATTCATGGATTGACATATTTGACAATGCACGCGAATATGTGATCAAACAAAATTATGATCCCATGTACTTATTTTAGGTAGTGACATCTGGAATAAATGATGGCAAACTGGTGGTTGAAAGTTTATCGGCCTTACCGCTGGATATTGTTGAACAGGGGGCACAGACCGGGAGGAGAGAGGGGTTGACGCACAAAATCACAGAGTGGATGACCCTTTTGTTGTTGTTGTTTTTTTTTGAGCGAATGAAACGGGGTCATGGCCCCCTTTGGCCCCTGGTTACGCCTATATGCCGCTAGAAAGTCTCAATACCTGTTTGTTTCACCCGGGAAATGTAGACCCGGCTTTTTAAAAATTATCATTAATTCAATTCTCATCCAGGAACACAGTAGGTCTATACTTCTTTCTCAAGTTTGTTGGGCTTACCATGCAAAGTTTGTGGTTTTGTGCCCCTGCTACACTCTCTTCCACCTCCAGAACGCTTAATCTACTTTTTTCTCTCTCGCCCAGGTTTAGCTAGTGGATACCTGGACGGATTTATTCCTTGAATGTACTATGTTCTGATGAGGATCGCTGGAGCGAAGGCTAGAGTAATCATTTCCAAATCAAAAGCCCAAGTTTGGAAGCGCTTAGAGGCGTTATCAAAATGCGATGTAAGCTATAGACAAACATGTGCACGAACAGACTATTATTTATTAATACCATGTCATTACATTTTATTATTTTCTAACTTTTTATCATGCAATGTATAGCATTTGACCAATACCAGCTACTCGGCAAAGGGCGTTACACCATGTACACGTTATTGTTATAGTACCAGCAGACATGGAAAATAGAATGGTGATTAAAAGCGATGCATGTATACCCCTTTGAAGGAAGCCACATGGCTTCCTGTGCAGATGTCATGCAACCATGCACTATGATATAATCATCATCATCATTGTCTTCTTCAGTCTGCAGGCGCAGGCTCTCAAACACAATTCCTAATTTTGCCAGGCTCTGGCTCTGTCCAAGGAGGTACTAGGCCAAGTACCTCCTTGCTCTGTAAAAGAAGTATAGGGCCAATCATGCCAATGGAGTGCAGTTATGATAGTTCAGACACTCTGCTACCATTTACAAGTATTACGAATGGCAAGGGTCTGTGCCTGCAAACTACAATGATATCATCATCATTGTCTTCTTTCTCATTTGACATTTGCAGGCTGCCGGGAAACTAACTTCACATCGTATCTAGCAGATCAGACGACAGCCTTAGCAGACGACAGACTTACCAGACGGTATAGACTCTCGAAGCGCGGGAAAGCCTGGGCGAATAATTAGGAGGGAAATGAGACATCAACGTAACATTTCACATTAGACAGGTAACACGAGCAGACGATCTATTCCTGTTGCAACCAATCATACCAATCAGTTCAAGATATTATATAGTCTGTGCTCCAAGCTCTCAATTCTCGTTATTTCTTCTAACCTATTAAGACATGCACCTTAAATTGACAAAGAATCCCGAAAGAAATTGTGTAATATTGTGATCCGACCCCAGGAAGGAAAGCAATGGGGCGCCTGATAGGGACAAGGTAAGCTTCAAACAGCATATCGAATTAATCTTCCGTCTTTCTGCAAAGCATATAAGTAATTTACAACCATGAAACATTACTCCTTTTAAAAAGACTGCAATCGTCTTGTTTCAGACTATGTTTAGTCACCTGCACAAAATTAACTTTGAATGAAATCGTATTTGATAATGAGGTAAGAGCTTGAAAATGCAATTTGCTGAAAGGACGACCCTGGCTCTCTGTTTGTGGTTTGTGAACGACAAACTTCAGCGGCTCTTCTCAGACAAGAGGGGAAAACGTTATGTGCAGGCGTGCATTGCAAAAATCAACCTTGATCTATAATGATTATGTACATAGATTGGGTGTCAAGTTTAGTAATACGATGGTATGGATTTCATGAACAATGATGATACATCTTGTAATATGATTAATGAATGACTCATCTATTTATCATGTAACATAGTTATAGCTCTTACTAGTGAGACGACTGATCAATGAGTTATTACACTGCAAAAACCAGGGTGTTAATTCAACACCATCTCGGTTTCTATATTGGACTACACCAGATAAGTGTTAAAACAACACAGTTTCGAAACAAACTGGTGTTGTTTAACACTTTTCTGGTGTAGCCCAACATTGATACCGAAATGGTGTTGAATTAACACCGTAGTTTTTGTAGTTTACAGAACTCCTTGGATCGATGCTATAATGAAATCCATAGGCCTACGTAATAACTGTATTTTACTTTCACCTATTTCACCGCTGCAAAAATGTTTTATAGCAGTTTGCAAAAATAAAATCAAGCCATTGCACCACATTAACCCATTGCCAACGAGAACCGAATAGCCCCTGTATTAATCCTGTATAGGATTAAGATACTCAGTAGTCAACGGGTTCTTGAATATATACAAGAAAGCCTTGATAGGGATGGGGAACTTTGATTATTACATGAAATTATCAAGTTTATGTCATAGCTGCTATGAAAATATTTGTTTGTGGAAGTATTTTGTTAGATCCAGAAATCAACAGTAACCTTAACATGAAAATAGTAGTGTATGAAAATGTTTTGTCACATACGAAAGAAAAAAAAACCCCACAGTAATCTTAATATGAAAGGACTATGATATTGACATATTGGTGTCAGATGTTTAAATGCGACCAGCAAAATATATATTTCATTTTAGATTATATGACTAATTTCCTCGAACCCAATGGCATATTAATTGCTTTGATGCTAATGGTACTGGTAAAGGTTTATTCAAAAATTCATTTGCAGCCAACTGGCTGAATTGCAGAATTATGTACAGCATATTCCTATACATAATCAAACGAAACAATAAAATATACATTTAAAAAACGAAGATGTAAATACATACTTATAAATATTCTGATTGAATTGGTTTCGCCTAAAAATTCTTAAACTTCACAAAACAACTAGAAACATTGCATACGAAGCATGTCCCTCCATTTCAATATTATGTTTTGGTCAATAGTGATTATTTTTATATTCTTTCATTATGTGTTGTTTACTTATATATGCCTTCATCTTTGGTTGATGTACGAACTCATTACGTTTTCACTGAACTATCATGCATGCTTATATTGGAACGGATAAAATACATAAATCAAATCGAATCAAATATTACACAATCTGTAATGTCAATGTATTACTAGTATTAGAAACAATACAATACAATCGTTTCTATATAATACAGCTTGGTGTACATCAGATTGTGTCGGTCTATGTAGCATGGTATGTAGTAAGGGGAGGCAGAGACAGTTTTAGAATTGGATGACATTCCTTCCTTGAGGCAATGAACTTCAGCTTACCCCCTTCCCTTCCTATTACCCGGTGTGGAGTATATAAGCCATTGCGTGTCATGTCGTTTCCCAAGGACCCGTGTCCACATTGCATAGTGTGACGTCAGTCATAACTCTGTCTGTCTCCCCCCCCCCCCCCCCTCTCTCTCTCTCTCTCTCTCTCTCTCTCTCTCTCTCTCTCTCCCTTCCATCTCCCTCTTTCTACCCCTTCCCTTCTCCATCGTCATTTATCTTAAAATCTTTGTCTCTGAATACATTAACTCTCTCTCTCTCTCTCTCTCTCTCTCTCTCTCTCTCTCTCACGCACACACTTTCTACCCCCCCCCCCCCCCCTCCCCCGGTTCTCTCTCTGTCCGTCATACATTCCCCCATCCCACTGCTGCCCCAGTCCAACCTCCCATCTCTGGCTATGCCCCTATGACATGCCCTCACAAGTTAATGAGCTCGTTAACAGAGGAAGATTGACATCTTGAACTGTTGATCAACTAAGCGAACATCCCTCTCACATTTTTCATATCATTGTGTTATACCTATATCTTCTTACCTGGCCTGTCGTTATCCATCCTCATCTAAGAAGCTCATTTCTCAGAGCCATGTCTTTGGATTTTCAGGAATTTCGTGAAGTAAAACACTGACTGGTTATTTTGCACTCAGGGCATGAGTTTCATGTAATTTCACAGGTTAGGAGCCCCTGGTATTGACTTTTAACATTTGGGCCAGTAATGTTTTCATAACCTTGTTATAACAATCCAGACCCTCGGGATTCACGGTGTTTGCAATTTATCCTCATTTTGAAATAAATGAAAACGTACGAGACCAACTTACTTTAACGACCTTCAAGCGAAAATAATGAAGACAATTTGATGGTTCATATTCCAATATCATGCATAACACGACAATGTACTGTGGTAGACGATGCATTCGATAGGGCTATCGGATTGAGCTTACATTTGCTACCCCCCTCTTCCCGCCCACTTCCCGCCCGTTTGCCCCAATTTAAAAAAATTAACTCATTCCTACAGTGGGTATACCGTGTGCGGCGCAACCCAGCTACACTTCCTCCCCCATGTTCGTCTATTTGATTTTGATTTTATTTGTTTCCACGATCGGTTTGCATAATATGCATGAGAAAGCAAAATATAAGCATATAAATCAAATGGCATAATACAAAGGATAATACATATATAATAACAGCTCAGTATAATAAATATCTTCCAGTAGAGATAATAAACGCATACAGTATACACTTGTGGGGGAACCTATTAAAAGCCAGGCTTGTCAAGTTAGGTCCCCATTTAACAAAGAAAAGGAGCTGGAAAGTAGAATTGTGAGATTAAGATGAGAAAAAAACAAAGAAAGGACGGAAATCAGCAGATGGAAACAGAAGAGAACATAAAAGGATTAAATAATTGTAGAGAGTCAGAGGGAGAGAGAGAGAGAGAGAGAGAGATAGAGAGAGAGAGATAAGCCAATGGATAAGCCATTGTTATGTATTCACTTTGAAAGAAGTTGCCCCTTTTTGTATTTGTTATCATTTATTATGTTTGACTATAATACGTGATACCCAACATCATAAAGGTGACTTCCTTCTACAAGATTGTCGTTCATATAAATCATGTACACTAACGCTATACTGATATGAATTCAATTAATATGAATCAATTTTTTGCCCGACTGATCTCTTAAAAGTGTTTGTCACCCCATAAAGTCTAATAACCTGTCTCTTTTTTGTCTGTCTCGTTTGCTTTTCACAGCCTCACCCCTGAGCTATTTCTGCCATTGTGACGTTACAGTGTTCATCAACAAAGGCAAAGCCATTCATCAAGGTCATCATACTTTTTTTTTTTTTAATGACAACTCTAAATAGATGACATCCTGTCAAGCAAGGCTACGAAAGCCAATCACAACAATCTGGGCACGCTTCTGTATCCACTGACCAACCAGCAGGTTACCAGAATTTCGATATCCAAACGCATTGATCATCAAAATCCAGGGCATAATTATATCAAACTAGATACGGTTTGTGATTTTATCCTGATACCGGAAACTTGGCGTTGGAAGGCTCGTTAGACAAGAACTGATCATTTCCACTTGAATCTACAGTCACTGATATTTTTTAGAAAAAGGAGGTTTCTATGACTATCGTTAAACATTGTCACAGTCATTGTCACAGTGATTTATGAGATTTCAAGAGGCGGATATTTAGGAGGGTTACTTTCGTCTGTGAAAGAACCTCACTCTCACTATGCTGGCAGGAGACCGATTGTAGGTACTTGGAAATCTTTCCCATTGGACTAGGGAGTTACCAAGTAATTGATCGTTTTTGGTTTGTGATCTTCGGTTTCGTTTCGAAATCATACAGCGACATTAAGTCTTCTTGACATACTTACATAAGCTTAAAACATCGACTTTTATTTACTGTGATTTGGAAAATATTATTATCATCACTATGTCAACACAGGTGGATAATCGCGTGAGTGGACACATGGCGCCCCCAACGGTGACCCGGGAAGACATCCGACAGATCGAACTGTTCTTTTGCAGTCTCAAAAGCAAGGTTTATGTGTGCCCCGCCCTCTGCAACCTATACTTCGCTTCTCTGGAAGAGATGGCGAATCTTGGCGGTTGGGAACTACAGACTACGGGCTTCCCAACTCTCATCTTTGACACAGGCGCACTTAGACGCACACCCAGGCTGCAGCTATGCATCGCGGAGAAAGGCACTGGTTTTGTCAAATGGAAAGAGGAGCTCGGATTGAAAACCGCGTACAAAGCGCCTGGTGAGAAGTTCCACACGATCACGCTCTCTACAGATTCGCGACGGATCGCCGGGTTGAGTTTTGACGATCAAACTGCTGCTTCGGAACTCTTACGAAACGCCGAGGCGTGGTTACAAGAAAAATGCGCCATTGATCGTGAAAACGGGGCTGATGCCGACAAGAAGAAGAAAAAGAAGAAGGCAAAATCAGTAAAGGTCATCTTACCGAGGAAGGAAACGATATCACTTCCGTGTCAATTCGAACACATTACCCGAATCGATTCCAAGAACGTGAATCGCCAACTAAATTCGGCGCAATCAATGGATGGAAACGACTCGCAACAAGCCTACGACCAACATGCACGTATCGTTACTTACGGTAAAACGAAACAGACGTCGAGTGGCTATGCGGAAAGTACGTCTACCGAAGATTCCGGACTCGATGAAATATTTACGGAAAACTTATAGAATAAATGAAGTTTAACTTCAGAAGAATGACATTTAAAGACGATGAAATCGAACGTTGTACATGATGTGTATAGTATATAATATTTCAAACAATATAATATCGCGCCTGGCTATGAGGGTACAGGCGATTATTTTTGTTTCAATTGAATTTGTAATCGATGATGAAGGATTTGGGATGGTGTCCTTTAAAATGTTAAGAATTATAATTATCACCGATGTATACGTAGAGTAATGTTTCTTCGTGAACGCTCGGATATCGATCACTGACTACACAATAGTGAAATTTTCTCTACAGGAATATACCACTGATTTGTCTCATAAAAATGATTTATTTGGTCTTTACGATGGAAATCATTAAAGCTGGTTAATGTGAGAGCAGTCATGAAAAATACTTAATCATAATATGGTCCTTAAGTTGTTATTAATGATGTATCAGCCGTGAAGTAAGTGCATGATCATAAGTGTAGCTCTGAGAATCATGATTTTATACACGTAATTCATTACACGTAATAGTGCTATAGCCATCATTTCCTTGTACTCCAATAATGCGTCTTATGGTTATAATACATTCACACTTTAGGCTATAAGCCATCGTTTATGTTTACCTATTTTACGGAGTGGTTACCAGTTTTTAAGTACAGAAAAAAAGGTTTCCTCTTAAAGATAAAATTGAGTTCTGGTCATGCAATTCCATTGGGAAAGAAACTGTCTCAAAGCAAATGTAAAATTTTTATCATGTCTACTTACAAACTGATGTATACTGTGATGTTTTGGAACCATCAAAATGATAAGAAATTGACCCAAATCTTGCTGAAAAGCACAAGCACCGCACATAGAAATTGGTAGGTGGGACTGCACACAGATATAAGGACAGAAATAGTTAGGCCCGACCCCCCCCCCCCCCCTATTCTCCAAACAAACAAACAATGGATAAAATGCACAATGCGATATTAACTGTATGGCGTATGCTCAGGATCAATTTGTTTGCCCCCGCCCCTTTTTTTTACCTGTGATATTTCGTCCTGCCTTACACTGGGTGGAGTACCCAATACTGTTGAAATACTTTCTGTGACACCGGATATGTTATGTATACATTGGATAGATACTGTTCTGTTGTGGAGGAAGTGGGTGTATATTATTATTCCAAAACAAACCAGGGAGATATTACATATCATCATGTGGTTTAAATGACAATTCAAGCAGATTAATTTGTCTTAAGTTTGATAGCATGGTGGGGAAAGACAGACTGGGTGAATATTTATCTTGTCTTCTAGAGATTAGCTAGAGTTGCATTTTCGGCCTTGATAGTGTTGACAGTCGTTTTCACTTTCCTTCTCTTGTTAGGATCATTAGGGGGACACTGGGTTTTGCCCCTCTTCATTTATTGGCTTACTTTATAAGAATCAATTGATGTATGACATTTGCTCCTGCGACAATTGCTCGGGTCTAACTTTGCCATGTTAATCCTAAACCTAAACCTAAACCTAACCCTTACCCTAACCCTAATCCTAATCTTCACATTGACCTGAACAAAAAAAAAAAAAAAAAAAACAAATCATGACATTGACCTTAACCTTTGACCTTTCGAGATATGGACTGTGGAGCAAATGTCGCAGGAGCAAATGTCGGCGCCCCGAATCAATAGCACCCAACCAACATTTAGCGTGAAGCTACACAACGTTTTTTACGAGAGAGAGAGAGGGGGGAGGGGGGGGGGAGGGGGGGGGGGGTAAAGGCTAAAGGGTGTGTTCCCTTACCCTTCCCGCCATTATAAGCTCCATATGAAACAAGCAACCTTAGCGCCAATACAGCAGAGACAAAACATTATGTATAGGGCGGAGAGTGTATGGGTATATTCGGTAATTTCCTTACCCTTTCCCTCGTTAGAATGTCCGAAGGAAACCGAGGGAAGCAACTGGTTTGGTCAGAAGACGGAGGGGGTATAGGTGTGGTCCTTTGGGTGTGGTAAGAAGCCTATTACACCCTATCTGTGAATGGCCGGAATTGTATTACCACCTTTATTGTGTTTATCCTGTAAGTCCGAGGTATTTCCCCGTCTCTACTATACATGGAGACCTACATCAATGATATATACAGATACAGTCCTGATGCCAGACAAACTACAGCTTGGATCTGACCAGGGACCTACTGATCTGACCAAGGAAAGTGGTAATTCTGGGCCCCGTCTTATAAGGAGTTGCGATTGATCGCAAATAATTTGCAATTGATATCCATAGCAACTCTGTATACTAAAGAGAGACGAGCTGCGATTGATATCAAGTTACGATTAATTTGAATCAATCGCATCTCTTTGTAAGACAGGGCCCATGTGTTAATTACATTCGTTATTCCACGATAAAACGTATGAGACATAAAGGGTGGTATTCTTTTAATTCAGTTAAATCCGACACTCATGTTTAAAAAACGGGAAAACTCAAATTTCTTGAAATTGTTAAAACTCGTCTTGATACGGGTCGGGTTTAGATTTCAGCAGAATACGGGCCAGAATGACCAGATTATTTGTCCTTGTATCGATGCGTTTGAATTTTGTACAATAGTATAGATGCATTTCATCATCGTTACATAGCTTTATACATCCTGTTCTTCCAATTCGAAACTCATATAGTTATGTAAGTCGAGCGAACCTGGCATTCAAAATTAATGACAAATCGTTGATTGTTCATCATTATTTAGGACATGATTGTGGTTTCGAAAAGGTCAATAAAATGATTGAAATTCTTAAAAATTAATTGATCATTGAAAAGTAGTTTTGAATTATGGTGATGGAACTGTATTATGAGAGAAAATTAACAAACGTCATGCTATGGAATGTTCATCATTCAGTAGATTATTATCTTCTTTTTTTTAAACCAGAGAACTAACGAAAACATACTTGGGAAAAGAAACACGGACACACATATCTACAGACATTTATGTGGGACTGTCTGTTCGTAATGTCGGGACTACCCGCTCGATTTCACTATGTCTTTTCTCGTTACACTACTCAGCTACTAGCCCATAATTTTTCTTTTATGTTTGTTTGGAAGATGTCATTTATTTCTAGTCTTTATAACAGAGCGAAAATTTGTGGATTTTAATTAGTATTTGATTTCCCTCCTTTGTAGAACTCAAGACTACCAATGATATTCTGTTATTTATAGAAAATGGTGATAGATTATTAACTATTACTAAAAAATAAACAATAAAATTTCGAGAAATGTTCGGATTACGTAAGATGTCATTGTAATGATTGTTCATTTCAGTAGGTGAAGGGCAAGGCCTTTTGAAATTGCCTTAGGTTGATTTTGCGAAAGTCTATGCCATCGTGTTCTTCGTAGCTTCGAGGTCGATCGCACGTATTTGTCCTGTATAAATATATTGTGACCGAATTTTAGAGTTATGAGGAATATCCGCAGAAGCAATGCGAATTACATATTGACTTGTATAAGCTTCCTACATGGAATTCCGGACGAAATCAACCACGTCATAATATATCCTGTATCATGATCATGAACATGATGAAAGCACGTTTTTTTTAAATTAAGGATGTTGATTCAGTTATTGTAATATTACGTGACGTGGCGACTGTAAAAGAATTTGGTTCGACTAGTTCGAACATGCAGTCTGTTATGGTCATATATATCTTGGTACTGAGGCGATACTAATAAAATCAGATATATTTCATTTTATGAACATTAATTTTCCACCGAGGTTTATTTAGACATTGATTTTATAAGATACATAAGATCCAATCATTTTTAATGAGAGCCTATATCTCAAAGCTCAAAAATATCAATCTCTGAACATTACATTCAATTTCTATTGATGTTTCATAATGATAATTTTTCATTCACACTCTGTCCAAAATTTGTCTCTCTTTTTGAAGACATCGCCTGTCTGCCAGACATTTTCGACAGGTTATAGACCTTTGTCCTGATAAACATGTGATTACTTCACACTGTCTTTCGCATGACACATACATTGACAATAATTACACACCATCTTCAGTCTATGCAATGTTTACATGACAAGACCTCGAAGACGTACAGCGCTAGAAGGTTGTAAAATTCATCGAATTATTAAAAACCGCGTCATTGACGCTTCGCGCTCCACCTCTGCCCCAATCATCGTTAGGCAAATTAATGACCCTAATCGAAAGAGAATGAGGAATAAATTAATGGGAGCAGTGATTCACCCTTAAATTGTCTCTTTTATCAGTTGCAGGGAGAGGGGAAATTGTCCAAGGACAAGTTACGCGAGTAGACTGTAGTAATTGATGCATATTATGATTATTATGACCTGATTAGGGACGGATTTTATGACTCAATTCTTAATCTTGTCTTGCTTGTTGAGAATGTTTGTTCTGGGTCAACTTTACAGCCATTGTGCTCGATGTAATGTTAGGTGTATTGAAGATGAGGAAGAGATTTTTTAATAAAATTGATATACTGTATTGAATATGAACTCACTTGGTTGACTGGTATTTGTGTGTATATACATGTAGTTGTGTATCCAAGTATTTCGGTGACTGTGTCTCCGTCTTTTGGTCTGTTTTCTCTCTGTTTCGCTCTCTCTCCCTCCCTCCCTGTCTGCCTCCCTCTGTCTCTCTATGTCTGTATATATATATATATATATATATATATATATATATATATATATATATATATATATATATATATATATATATATATATATATATATATATCCCCCCTCTCTCTCTCTTCCCCCCCCCCCTCTCTCTCTCTCTCATTTATTTTTTGTCAGTATCTCCCAGTCTCTGTTTTATACCTGTCTCCATCCCCCCTCTCTCTCTCTTTCGTCTCTGTACCTTACCCCATTTGTTTGTTGTACAAGTGTGTAATACTCTTATATTACTATTGATGATGTGACAAGGATAATAGAAATAGTTGTAACAATGATAATATTCATCATCATCAACATCATCATCATCAACATCATCATCACCATCACCATCATTACCATCATCACCATCATCATCAACATCATCATCACCATCATCATCATCATCATCATCATCATCGTCACCATCAACATCATCATCACCATTATCATCATCATCATCATCATCATCACCATCGTCATCATCATCATCATCATCAACATCATCATCAACTTGATCATCAACATGATCATCAACATGATCATCAACATGATCAACATCATCATCACCATTATCATCAACATGATCATCATCATCATCATCAACATCATCATCATCATCGACATCATCATCATTATCATCTTCGATGTTTCTATTACAGATGATATATAAAATCTTACAAATTAATATTGATAAAGTTTTTAAAGGAGTGGACGATATAAATGACATTAATGAACAGGGCTTAAAATGCTACTAAACGTCTCTTGTAAACCAACCATTATAATATTCTGAACCAGAACAGAAATTAAAGGGGAAGTCCACCCTGGCATTAAGTTGCTCTGAATAAAAGCCTTAAAAATGAGAGAAACAGAAGAATGAAGGTTTTAGCAAAATCCGTTAAGAAATAAGAAAGTTATGAATATTATGAGACAAGAAGTTGTAGTCAATCAAACACAAAGAAATTGGCAACTCTGTGAAGTATCTTCTCCCATTTGCTCTGTACAGAAAATTTCAGTCTTTCATTTTCTCAGTTATTATATTGACAGAGGAATAGATTTGTTTCGTATAGGTTGTATGTAAAAACGTATTTGCAGTGATTAGATCTGAGGTGCATGTATGACTGAATATTTCCGTAAGAGAAAATGGAAATTTATTACATTTTTGGTACAGGGCAAATGAGAGAGGAGCACGCAAGATACGTCACGGAGAGTTGCCAATTTGTGTTTGATTGATTACAACTTCACAAAATTCACAACTTTCTTATTTCTTATCGGATTTTGAGCAAACTTTTCATTGATCAGTTTCTTTAAATTTCTGCTTCTTTTAAAACCAAATTTATATCAGGGTGGACTTTTCCTTCAGCTAATACCCAAGTGAATAGATCTCGTGCTATATCCATAAACATGGGTTTACTACCCAATCAATATCGTATCTTCTAGAGCATATTGACCATACTCTTGACCTGGTCATTTTAAGAACAATGGGGAAACTTGACCGCTAAACTGAGATCCCTACGGGGTACACCAAGCTCTTGCTGGACATCAGGAAATTTGACGCCGGACATAGGGGCAAGGGAACCTCCCAACTGACCATCAGATGACTATGATGACCAACGAGTTCTTTTATCGCGTTAGAAAATACAAAATATGCGGAAGTAATACATTTTAAAGCCAGAGTTTTGAAAAATTATCATGAACCATATTTTGCAGACGCATGGCGAAAGCGTTGAAGTCTTGAAGAAGAAGAAGAAGAAGAAGAAGAAGAAGAAGAAGAAGAAGAAGAAGAAGAAGAAGAAGAAGAAGAAGAAGAAGAAGAAGAAGAAGAAGAAGAAGAAGAAGAAGAAGAAGAAGAAGAAGAAGAAGAAGAAGAAGAAGAAGAAGAAGAAAGAAAGAAAGAAAAAAAACATTGCACTAAGGAGTTACATTCCCAATACAAACAAGACAACACAGGACTATTACATGAGAGCTGAATATTGCGATCGGACGAGAAAGCTGACTCTGAAATAAATTCTTAGAAGCGTACAAATCATCAGAGGTTCACTTATCATGCTGATGAAAATTTGTCTCTATTTTGTTCTGGGCGTTCCCACCAAAAGTTGTGCAACTTGTGCTTTCTGGGTTTCCACCTCCTTTAATTTGCTGAAGCATTTAACCCTTTCAGGACAGGAATTATTCTAGGGCTAAATTGATCACATTTTGTTCTTCAAATTGGCAACAAAAATATTTTTCTTTTAATGCTACATGGTTCTAATAAAATGTAATGTCTTTGAAAACAGCATACAAAAATTGCCAATTTTGTCAAAAAACAAAGATTTTGAACCTCTCAATGTGTTGTCAATTTAAGGATTTTTAAGCTTATTTTCCTTTTAAAAATTCCTGGCATCAAACGCCATATGGTCAAGCAACAAAAATGGACACAGTGTTTGCAGAAATTTTTGCTCTTTCTAATCATGCATCTGGTATATTTTTTAGGGCTCTGAATCAAAAGTTATTCAACCAAACCACAAAATGTGGTCAATTGTCTCGAAAGGGTTAAGATACTCTTTACGGTGTTTACTAAACCGATCATGAGAAGGAAACAAATATGAATTTATATTTCAATTTCTATTTAAAATCAACTTGCAGGTTTATGATGCATCCATGACCATATCTATATTTCAAAGTTTTGCAAATTGGACACACCACTTTAAATAGGGAAATATGCTCAAACGAAACAAGCTCCAAACCATCTCACTTTTAATCTGTATAAAATAACATGAATCACGTTGTGTAACATATCACATTATCTCTGAATATTGTTTCATTTTCAAGCACTCTTCGAAAATCGAAAACAGCAATAAAACAAATTAAAGTAATTACTAGAATCCACCCCCTTCAGTAACCAGGATAATATAATTGAAAAAATGAAATATATAATAGTAGTGTTGGAGTGAATACGTAAGTAGGAAATAATCATGGTTCATTTCCTTGTTGGGGCAGTTCGAATTATGCCGAAACGATGGATTTCCAAATAAAATCTCATTCTTTCATTATCGCTATCATAAAGGGTTTAAGTGGGTATTGTTTTGTATAATGATGTAAATGGGATACTTTCAAAACAACGATTTAGTTTTCATTAAATGATAGGAATCATGATACATTTAAGATATTTCATTTTTATTTTTTTCTTAAAACTGAAAATATGACAAACACTTAATCAGAAATCGAAATTATTTTTAGAATATGTTCTATATCAGGTGTGAAACTGGGATGTTACGTTCATTTAAGGCCAAGTAAAATTGATCCCTAGTTTCTAGTCCGGATATTTTGAAAATGAGGAGGAAGGGTTTCCATGTTTTCAACATTTGAAATATTTTCTTCCACATTAAAAATACTGTTGGGTCAAATTCCTCACAAATTTTCTCCATTCACTTTCATTTGCACATGTACTTCAGAGGTTAAAAACAAGATGAAATTGCATTAAGTTCGTGATTTTTGTTTCCTCACTGTCCTTAGATTCTTATAATTTATATAATTACTTACACGATAATGCAATAGATTTAAGGTCTAATTATGATTTAATATTATTAATATCTAAATTCCATTCATATGAAAAAGGTGGATTTTTTATTCTGTTGTTATTAATTAGAGAGATGACGTCGGGTATTAATTACATTATTATTGATTGTATAATTATCAAACGCCTCCGTGTACATGCACATGATAACACCAATCATCAAACGTCACTGAATATTTTGTTAAACTATGATTATTTTATCATAATTTTTTTATCTAAAATATGTAGGCACCCAAAACAACATTACTTCGAGATAACTTTTGATAATAAGAATGGCGTAGTACTGGGACATGTAACCCCCCCCCCCCCCCCCCCCATCTTCTCTCTCTCTCTCTCTCTCTCACACACACACACAATCAGATGCTGAAAACTTGAGGGGGAGAAAGAGAGAAAGGAAGAGAAAGAAATGAAGAGGGAAGGGGAAAAGTGAACAAAATATGGACCACACTCCCCATACTCCCCCCCCCCCCCCCCACTCGATGTTCTCTATTTCAATTTGGTTTAATTTACCTATATAGGGTATCAGTACAAATACTGCTCTTCTTGGGGGCCCTACAATTATTATTACCCCCAGCATTGCCACCTAACCATTTGATAGACCTTGGTAGAGAAGGGTAAATGTCGGTAAAGCACCTTGTCCAAGGATGTAACTTAGCACCGAGCAGGGGCGGCGCTACAGGGGGGGCAGAGGGGCGACCGCCCCCCCCCTATGATTTTTCAAGTAGTGAAAAAAGAAAAAAAAAAGAAAAAAAAAAGAAGAAAAGGAGGAAGAAAAGGAGGAAGAAAGAAGAAAGAGGAGTATTAAAAAGAGAGGTCTTAAACATATAACTCTATATTACCCCTGTTATTTAATGGAGAAAAAAATATGACGTCATCTTTAGGTCGTCTTGCCCCTCCTATCAAAATACACTGGCACCGCCCCTGGCACCGAGCAAGGATAGAACCCGGAAAAGAGTCACGAGCCTTCACCAATACAACACAGTGCTACCACGTCATCGTTGACGACGTCGTTCGTTATCATCATGTATACTCAGTCACTCTCTTCCCATATTGAATTTATTTTGTAATGTCTTAGCAACTGAAAGAGGAGGTAGAATCGGTTGTGTATTATAATAGCAAACTACATACTAAAGAGAACATTTAGGAGGTATAACATAATAATGATAATACTCTCATCTCGTATAATATTAATTTCGAAGAGTCCTAGCTTCTGGAAGAAGGGGACTCGGTTTTATGTGAGCAAACTATATACCAAAGAAAATAGTATAAGGTATAACATAATAATAGTGCTATCTTCTCGTATAACATTTATTTCAAAGAGTCCTTCTAGCATCTGAAAAAGTTTATAATCCGTCGCATACGAGCAAACTATATACCAAGGAGGTATATTATATTATTATGAGGTATAACATAATGCGAAATGTTATACCAGTTCTAGCCAAGGGGGAGATTTTAACCCCAACCAAACAATGTTGTTCTTGGGTGCAGTATTACAGGAAAGGACTGCGACATAAGAGAGGAGTTATTCCACTTATCTGCCCACTACTGAAAGGAAACGAGAAGAAACGAGAAAAGCAGCTGCTCTATTATACTAGCGCGCTCTCTCTCTCTTAGTATGACGTAGCAAGTTGAAAGTTAAAAGGGCTTGTACAGGAGCTTCGCTAGAGGGGTGTAAGGGTTGCAACACCCCCACCCCTCCCCCTCATTCCATTTTAAGGTAATGGTTACTGTTGTTATAAAATTTTGAATTTGTTTGGTCAGTTGTTGTTTTGTTTTGTTTGTTTGTTGTTGTTTGGGGTGGTTGTTGTTGTTTGTGTTGTTATTTGGGGGTGGGGTTGGGTAGGAGATGGGGGAGGGGTAGTTAGAAAGTTTTTAGCTAACTAATCGGGAAAATTGATCCGACACTCCTCACCATTCATAACGGTCTAGGTACACCCCTTTCTCCGTATTACAAACACCCTCTCTCTCTTTTTCTCTCTCTTTCTTTCTGTCTCTCTCTCTCCTTTTCTTTCTTTCTTTCTCTCTCTGTCCTTGTATGGCGAAGCTAACAAGCTGAAAGGACTGCTTCCAGCATGGCTCCTACAGAAAGCGTTGGTGGTTGTAAGAATGAATATAATGATGAATGATACATGTCTCAAATATTGACAGGCACGCAGACTGCAGTATAATTCTAATTTTCAGACTACATATTTCCAGGCAAGCAAAAGTGAAAAACTGATACTGATAAAATGTGTTCGATTTGTTTCTTATAGGCCCTGGCTACGTGAAATGATAAACACATGGACATGGTTATTTATATATCTATCAATGAGCGGTCTGTACTTCTTCATTTATTCATTTTCATTTCCTAAGATCAAATAAACATAATAGGTCTATGTCTCTGCGAATCATTGACAATGTTTACAGAATGTTAATGTTTAACTCTTAAAGGGTACCTGAGGCCTGAAAAAATAATTTGTGTATAGTTAGCTTACACAAAAACAACCCCAGAAAACTTAACACGACATTCAACGGTGACAGCATACAGGAGATATTGATTTTTGAAAATAAAATACCCCAAAAAATTAATATAAATAAGACTTGAGCAAAGACTAATCGATCGATCACGATAGCTCACTTAACGATATATCGATTCAGGAACGTCTTCACTTTCAATTTTGGATTCGATAAATGTATTTTGCGACTTAGTTCTAATTTATTTGTTGTTTCATTCGGTCTATAGATTCTTTGTAATTTATGCGCCAAACCAATTTTCTATTCGATTTAAACGTTTTGTGTTGAATACTTGATTCATCTGTTGTTTTCTTTTGGGTTGTAGATTCTCCATAAATTACGCGCCAACTGAATTTTCAGTTCGATAAAAACAGTTTGCGTTGTATACTTCATCCATTTAATGTCTTGTTTGGGTTGTATATTATGATTATCCATTAGTTACGCGCCAAATCAATTTCCAATTCGATTAAAAAAATTAAAAAAAAAGATTTTGCGTTGTATACTTCATTGATTTCATATTTTATTTGGGTTGTAGGCCTATATTATCCCTAAGTTAAGCGCCAAATCAATTTTTGATTCGATAAATGTATTTTGCGTCTTAGTTCTAATTTGTTTGTTGTTTCATTTGGTCTGTAGATTCTTTGTAATTTATTCGCCAAACCAATGTTATATTCGACATAAAAGGCGTGATTCGGGGGGGGGGGGGGGGTGCGATCAATAATCGCCAGGACATGAACTCCATGCTCTTAAGCACACCTTATAGAAAAGCTGCAACTGAAAAGTTTGGAGATACCTTGCAGGAAGAAAGGAAAATGTCAAACAAAAGATTTGTTTGTTGTAGCGTGGCTTTAAATACTTCCTGGTTTTATTACTGCATCATTAGAAAGCAAAGAGAAAAAAAAAAAAAAACTTAGCTTTCAAAGAGAGAGCAAAGACCAGAAGGCATTGTGTCAAGTATCACTTTCAAGGTGGGTGAAAGAAAAGACATTCAATAATAGCCATTTAAAACGCTGAGGGTATAATTATGCGAAATTTCCATGAAATTGTAGTTCCTTATCCTAATTGTAAGAAATACACAGTTATATTTTAATCTATTTTTTTCAATTAGATATCACGTAAAGTTCATGTAAATACCAATTTAATTATACTTGAACAACTGAAAGTGATTTTTTTTTTCTTAAAGTTAGAACATGGACCTACAGTTTCCTGCATGGTTGAATGAAACACATGTAGAACTTTCATGGAAAAATGACTTGGATTGCGTAATAATTATGGCAATTTTCCATGAATTTATGCTAATTATGCATATGCAAATTACCCAAAGTTGCTTTTTCGGCAACAACTTAGCTGAAACTGTTCGAAGACCACAATCACGGATCTATATTAAAAAAATTAAAAAAAAAACTGAAACGAAAAGAACTTTTCTAGGTTTTTAAAATGTAAAATCGACTATATACCAGCATAAAAAAAATCATAACAAATAGCACGGTAAAGACGGAATAAGTCGATGCGAGAAGCCTTTTCAGTGGCTTGAAACTACTTACTTACCTACCCATTAAAGCGTTAGAAATCATGACTTATATGAATTAAAACTTATGTTTTCATGAGAAGAGACCCTTAAGGAACGTAGGAACTAGTTTTTATTCAAATTGATAAACGGTTACTACGGACTTTTAAAAAATCTAGTTGGCATTAAAGATGAAAAACTGGTGCATGAAGACAAAATGGAAGTCAAACTTCGGAAGCGTCTTTCTGGAAGAAATACTTTTCCAGAGCCCTACTATTCTCGAGTTTCAAAAGCCATTATCTCCACTAATACTCTCTCTCCAGAGTTGACCTTTATATCAAATTAACGCTTATGAAATGAAGAATAATAATCATTAAAAAAGTTAAATTTGAAAAAATGCGACTTCTGTCTCATTTTGACGTGACGGGTCACATATTATCCATTAGTTACGCGCCAAATCAATTTCCAATTGATAAAAAAACATTTTGCGTTGTATACTTCATTCATTTCATATTTTATTTGGATTGTATATTATTCCTAAGTTAAGCGCCAAATCAATTTTGGATTCGATATATGTATTTTGCGTCTTAGTTCTAATTTATTTGTTGTTTCATTAATTGGTCAGTAGATTCTTTGTAATTTATGCGCCAAACCAATTTTATATTCGACATAATCGCTTTTTGTTGAATACTTGATTCATTTGTTGTTTTATTTGGGTTGTAGATTCTCCATAAATTATACGCGCCAAATCAATTTCCAGTCGATAAAAAAAAAACGATTTGCGTTGTACACTTCATTCATTTCATATTTTATTTGGGCTGTATATTATCTCTAAGTTAAGCGCCAAATCAATTTTTGATTCTTTAAAAACACTCTCCGTTGTATGACTTCATTCATTTGTTGTTCTATTCGGATTGCAGATTATCCATAAGTTACGCACCAAATTAATTTCCAATTCGATAAAAACATTTTGCGTTGTATCCTTCATTCATTTGTTGTTTCATTGGGTTTGAATATTATCCGTAAGTTCCAGTCCAAATCAATTTTCGAATGTTTGTCATCCCCGGCGCTGCACATAGCACACGACAAAGCGATAATGCGATCGCGATAATTCCATTATCGCGTCTTGGCGTTCGCCGAACGTGCACGCATTAAAAAAACGCACTCGCAAAGAAAACTGCTCGCGCGGAACTCAACTCCAGTTGAGTTCCGCGTGTCGATCGTTTACGCTGTCCTTTATTTTCTTCAAACTCCTTAACCGCTAACCTGTAGAATGCCGGGTAAAGTTATTTGGGGTTAATTTTATGCATTCTAACTGTATAGAAATTTTTTTTAATTTTTTTTTGGCCTCAGAGACCCTTTAAATATTGTGTACATAACGTGTAGGAAAGTTATTACCATTTCTTATGATACCAAACATTGTTACTTTACCCAGCTTTATGCATAAGAATTACAGAAAATTACATTTGATTTTCTTTTTTGTCCATTATTTTTCGGTTTCTCATTTGTTTACTGTTGTTTAATGTTGAAATATGGTAATATCTTTTTTTTTAATCTGCAATTTTCTCTGAAAATTCTATGGGAGCATATAATTATAATCATATATTTATATTGCTTGATTTATGCTCAAAATTTTGATATACATTGACCACCTTATACCTTTCCTGTGGTCGAGCAATTGGTGAATGAAAATGACAATTTGTCACATATACGTGACATCGGCACTGAAAGAGTTAAAGGAGAATGAAACCCTGGGGTTAAATCAATTTTAATAAAAAGAAAGGATAGAGAGAAGCAATTTTTAAAAAGTTCCATCAAAATCGGTTACGAAATGAAAAAAAAAGTTATGAAAGTTTGAAAAGTCTCAATTCACTTTCTATGGCGATTCTCAAATTGGCAATGTTGCTTCAAAGTGTCAAGCTTAGCAGTACAACTCTCCATGTGTTTTGTACACAAAATTTCACATTTTTTCCATTATCTCTAAAGATGCTGCTTGTCTTTTTGTGAAGTCAACATATGTTGAGTCAAATACATTTTCCCATGATATATCTTGAGCTAAGAAGGAGACAAGCAGCATCTTTAGAGATAATGGAGAAAATATGAAATTTCGTGTACAAAACATATGGAGAGTTGTACTACTAAACCTGTCACTTTGAAGCAACATTGCCAATTTGAGGATCACCATAGAAAGTAAATTGATACTTTTCAAACTTTCATAACTTTCTCATTTCTTTTGATGGAACTTTTTTAAAAAATTGCTTCTCTCTATCCTCTCTTTTCATTAAAATAGATTTCCCCCAGGGTTTCATTCTCATTTAACGATGCATGTGTACAAATCGGAATACATCTAGGTGAACTGTCATTTTCTTCAAGATACAGTCCCACCCAATTGAGCACTTCTGTACATGGGTCACACCCGAGGGGATCTACATGGTATCACCCTATTATGAAGATGAAACATTAGAAGAAATGAACAATAACAATATCATATTAACTTTCGATAGAATGTGATTAACCCAGTTACACTGTATCATGTATAGTGAAATGAAATTAATAACGTTTGATATGCTAGTGCGAAACATTTCCTTGTGTAATGTCTTGTTAAAAGTACTACTGAAATTCTGAAAATGACAAATTTGAATTTTTCATAGAATTTCCACAACCCCTAAAATTTACATTGAATATTCAAAAGACTCCCCGCCCCCCAAAACCACACACACGCACGCGTGATATTTAGCTTTTTTAAGTATGATGTTGCATTTAGCTGGCCCAATAAACATTTATACTGGAGGCCCATGCCTAAGAATGACATCAGCGCAAGTGCCCCCCCCCCCCCCCCTCTCTCTCTCTCTCTCTCTCTCTCTAAAATGCAGTTTTATCAACAATACTCAATTATGATCTTTAACTTTCCCATTCAGTATGTAAAAGTTTATCACTCCCCAGCATCAGGAAACTACTAAACCACAAACGCAGGAAACATCATGAACACGGTAGCAAAATCCATCATATTCCTATGAAATACACACTTCTTCCGGGTTTCTAATGTCCTTACCATACGCGTAATTACTCACTGACGTACTACCATCATTCAAGGGCGTGGCCGTCGTAAGCCCCCCCCCCCCTCCCCCACTTCCTCAAGTTTGCAGGACCAGAAAATTGACTCAATACAACAGACATGATAGAAATGGGTGGAATCCTTGGTTTACAGTACTATAGTGCTTAAACATTGAACATTCTGGTGAACATGCTCAAGCCCCCCCCCCCCCCCCCCCCTCCCTCCACACCATGTCGAGTCTGAAACATTTCGCGCCCCTACCCCTTAAGGCAATTTCCAGATACACCACTGGATATTCTAGTGATGAGGAAATACCATCTCTCAAAGCAGCAGTTTACTCCAATATTGCGATGACATACTGTACATGGAATGTTTATCATGTTTATGTGTAATAACAATAATCATTAATTTGACCATTATAGTATTATACTATGGTTTAGGCCTACCTAAATTTCATTTTCAGATATTGAATGATGCTAGGTATTTTGATGATATTCTTCTCCCTATGATATTTGCTGATTCTGACTGAATCTTTCTCTGGTGTTATATGGGACTGGAAATAAACGAACCTAGATATTTCCTTTTTAGACCTAACTAAGCGTGTTTATACCCTGAAATAATTGAATATCTGAATAATAATAATAAATAATACTTGGATTTATATAGCGCCTTTTCCAAAGGATACAAGGCGCTTGTCAATTAGTCTATTTAACAGAGTTGTACAAGTAAGTTTTCAGGTGTTTTTTGAAGATGTCTAGTGAAGCACTGTTTCTTAGAAATGATGGGAGATTGTTCCAGAGACGTGGGGCTAGGTACTGAAAGGATTTTAAGCCAGCTTGTTTATGGGATTTGGGAATGACAAAAGAAGGAGCTGATGCAGATCTTAGAGAATATGACGTTCTATGTTGCTGAAAGAGTGAGGAGATGTATACAGGAAGTGTAGTTGCCATAGATTTAAAAGTTTGAACGAGTATTCGGTATTGTATTCTATCAGCAACTGGGAGCCAGTGCAATTCGTGCACTGGCTCGTTGTTTAGTCCACAACAATGGAAACGTATATTGTTGCGTATAACTATATCTAAAAAAACTGAGGCGTAAACATATCTACAAACCAAATCATGCAAGGAATTGAAAAAAGTGCTCTACATACCTGTGGTCAAATCCACAAAATCATGAAAAAGAACGACAATATTTATTGGATGTTTACAAAATATTTTTATTACTTAAACAAATGTTTACACCCAAAAGAAAAAAAAACATCAATATTTAAATTAACTTTTAGAGCAACCAACATGACTCGTGATAATCATTCCTATGCCAAATACATGGATATCGCCTAAAAATGAAAATGAAAGATGAAATACTGCTCTCGATTTCTTTTTCAGTTATGTTACTCAGAAAAGTAAAGTATATTGTCAGCTGAACAGAAATTACAGTCAAAATATTTTTCCTTAATATCTTCAGTATATTTTCCATAAATAGTCATATCATGGTGACCAGTCATGTCAGTAGAACGTAATTGTTTGTTAAATTGCAAAGATCTGAAAGATCTCTTCATATTACATGACAATGACATTATCAAAGATACAAAAACAACATATGGGCGTATAGCGACTGTACTCTTACTCTTATTCTGGGCTCACATTTCGCTAAAATAAAAATAATTTATGTCTGATCAGCTATGAGCAACTTCCTGCGAAACTGACTTAGTTTGTCCGATGATTAGGCAACATTCCGTCAATAATGATAATTTTTAAAACAAACCAGGCAGAATATTTTGTGAATAGGGCGTGTATTATTAAAAAGTTGGGCTGACAGATGTCTACCCTCAACAAATTTCCTGGCAGTCAGGATGCCGGGAATGCCCGTTTTTCCACAGTTTTTTTGACCGGAAATCAGCATTTATTTACAATCGCCCGACATAAAATTACAGTCTTTTTCCTGTAACAACAGCAAGTTTGCTGGGTGATTGTAAACATATATGCTGATTTCCGGTAAACCACCAAACTTGCTGTTGTTTTACAGGAAAAAGACTGTAAAATTGAAATAACGGCAACAACTTGTAATTTCAAGGGCCAAAAAACCCTGTAGTTTTACAGTTCTGTCTTGACAGTGCATGTTTGGGCATTATCTTCGCAATACATCGAGAAAAATCATTTACAGTATGAAATTTGGTGCCTGTGATGTAGGGTGAATCATCTGTAAATTATTACAGCTTAAACTGACATGCGGGTATTTAACATTAATTATAAGTTCTAAAATTCTAACAATGAAAGCGGGTTGTTTTGTATTCTACATATTCGTATATCATCATCAACAACAACAACAACAACAACAACAACAACAACAACAACAACAACAACAACAACAACAACAACAACAACAACAACAACAACAACAACAACCGTGATGTTTTCATGAACCAAAACAACCAGAGAGGTTTCACTTGATAAATTGTAAACCACATTATTTGTCTATTTCTCTGCTGATCAGCAGATTCACCTTTCACATATAGTGAATTTAGTTGGATTAACTACAAAATGCCTTATATATAGCTTTTGTAGTTAATTCTGTTCCTCCAAAATTATGCTTTCATTAATACGACAGCTTTGGAATCTCCCAAAGGCAATATGATTTTTGGCGGAGCAGATGTCGAGCGCTTGTGCATGACAGATTGCCAAAAAAGTATAATTATATCATCAATCTGGAACAAATATGTCATAAAGTATACCCTAAAGTGCAAATCGGTCCTTAAGAGTAACACAAATATTCATGGAGCGTGATTTCTGGTATGAAAATTACACTTTAGATATAAAACTTCTCGTTTATAATATCTTTTTTAAAAGGCAAGGGTTCCTTCCCCGTGAGATATACCTTCTTCAAATCAGTCAATGTGTAAATTCTTCTCCCTCTGTCTCTGTCTGTCTATTTGTCTGTCTGTCTGTCTCTGTATCTCTCTCTCTCTCTCTCTCTCTCTCTCTATCTTTCTCTCTCTCTCTCTCTCCCTCTCCACCTTTCTGTATTTATGTCTCTCTCTCTCTGTCTCTCCATCTCACTCTCACTCCATCCGTCTATCTCTCTCCCTGTCTATTTTTTTTGTCCCTCCGTGTTTCTATCTCCTCCCTCTTTCTCTCCTTCTCACTATCTCTCTCCTTCTTTCTATCTCTCTTCCCATCTATCTTTCTATCTTTCCATCTCTCTCTCTCTCTCTCATTATCGCTCCCTCTTCCTGTCTCTTCCCCCTCTCTCTCCATCTTTCTATTTCTCTTCCCATCGATTTTCTATATTTCCATCTCTCTCTCTTTCTCTCTCTCTCTCCTTATCTATTTTTGCTATCCCTTCCCCTTTCTCTCTCTCTCTCTCTCTCTCTCTGACTCTCTCGTCAATCATTATCATCCCCCGCGAATATGCCTTATAATTTGACAAACATCAAGAATACCAATTGAGGGATTTTACCTATTAATGTTCACACTTGCGTGTCTCTTCAGAAGGTTAATAATCCAGGACAAGCAGCTGCTATGTATTTATCATTCTAGTCACTAGCGTAGCTAGGGGGCGGCACGAGGCACGGGGTACATACCCTCCCCCATAACGAATTGCGAAAAAGAAAGAGATAGAAAGACGGGAGTATGGGTAAGACAGCGTGAAAAAAATTAAACAACCCCTCCTACCACCCCCCCCCCCCCTCCTCACTCGATTGCTTGTTCTCCCGCATTTTATTAGTATTAACACTTGTGCTCCCTTAAAGTCTGGACCTACACTATAACTGATACGCCTCTGATTCTAGTCTAATGTCGACGACCGACTGTTGTGTATTTTGAGGTAACTATGATATTTCCCCAGCGATATGAATGAGAATGAATGATACCAAGTGTTTATCATAAATTCTCTTAGATGACATAAAACGTGCGAGTATTGGCTTTAGTTAACGTGTCTTTTAACATTGTTTGATAAACAGATAATTATATTTAGATAAAGCGGAATGAGTTACAGGTCTTTTGATTAAACAAGACGACTTGCAATATCGTTTACTTTATGAACGTGACCTCACTTAGATAAAGATGAAATGAAGATAAAGAGACGTAAAATAATCATATAAGGTACAAAATAATCCACATTATTTTGCATAATCATGTAGGTCTCTTCATCATAATTTTCTCTTCTTTCTTCTAATTCTATATATCATTTCCTAAAAGAGTTTCTTTACTTTCATATCAAGCCATTGGTCCTTTCCCGAACACTTTCAAGACCATCATACTATAATTAATTATTCACATAATGTACATTATTGTTGCATGATAATGCATAACAAAGTAATAAAATCTGTAATGGTGCAAACTACATGATCGTCGATTAAGTTTAGTTGAGACAGATCGTGCGTCTTAATAGCCAGTCATCGTTTAAACTTAGTAATTTCAAGTATCATTATATTTCGCATAATCTTATAATAGTTGTTGTTTCCACTGATGGTTTCTCTTCTTCTCTTTTCTCATTTTCCTTGATCTCACCCACTTCGCCTTTGTGCCCTCTTCTTCTTTTATCTTTCATCCTTCTTTTTCTTACTCTCCATCACAACTTTTTTTTGCAATGTCCGCCCTTTTTTGGTATGTATCGCTTGAACACGAGGTATGTAAACTGGTAAAAGAAAAATGTTTGCAGTGCACAATAATCTGATATAACTTTACAAAATTGAATAAGAGCGATCTTTATCAGATTACGTTGACATTGCATGCGTCATTACCAATAATAACAACATATTACTCTATATTTCTACAATACGAAAGAATCTCCTAATTCGGATAGATGGGGAAGTTTCATCTCCCTGTGGTCATTATAAATAGAGGCATTTCGTTTATTCCTTTGTATCTTGTATGCTATTCCCTAAACCATGTTTTGAATGAACACTGCGGAGAAGAGATGCTGCATGCCAGTTTTGGCACGCGCACTCGCTCTCGTGCTCCCCGGAGTGCCCGCGGGGTGCTAGACAGTCGCGCGCCTCGGTCGGCTGCATAGGGCAAAGATGAAAAACAAAACATAGAAGATGAAGAGGAGAAAGGAGACAGGAAAGAAAGAGAAGATAAGAATGATATACGGTGGGAAGGAGATAAAGAGAGAACAACAGTCATGAAGTTCATAAATTTGATACCCTCGTAGTGCATGCTCAGCTTAGTCATGAAAATGATGCATCTCAGTTGCTATAAATCATTTTCTGATGACTTCACATTGAAATACATCTACCGTGTAAAACTGGAGTCACTATAGACACGCTTAGGGGTGAGGGAGGGGCAAAGCTTTCCCGCGTTTACTAATGGGTACGAGGTAATGCCACATGACGACAAGATATTAAACCTTGTTTTACAAAATTATTCAGTGTCCTTAAACTCATAAGTGTACATCACGAAACGTCCTTGGTATTTTTACGTTTGGGAGAATGATATATTTCCCCCGCCCCTTCATCACATGGCAACAACGGAAGGGAAAGAGGGAAAGGAGAGTGAATGGGGAGAAACAAAATTGTAATAGAGTAGAAAATAAGTTTTCATACTAACGAAAGGGTATCCCTCTTCCTCTAATTATATCAACTTAATATTAGGCCAGTGACCCCCCCCCCCCCCCCCATAACTAGGTCTGTGTCAAACCACTGTCTTCAATCCGTTGACGTCTGAATTCTTATATTCCCCATAGGTTTAATACAGGGGATAAGCAACGGGTTAAATCAGGAGTAGAAATGAATAACTCATTGCCAGGACTAGTATGCAAGAAGGGCGTTAACTCATATACTTTAACACAGCGTTAACGTCCTTCTAGCTCTATATAGATGATATGTTATAATGCAGAAAATGAGGAAGGAGAGGAAAAAATGTCACTTAGTTCGAGAGGGAACATGAACATGATGAAGCGAGACATGCCAGAAGGAGAATGTCATCACACATGATGATGATGATGAGCTGTTATTGAACAACTCATTGCTAGTATGTAAGAAGGGCGTTAACTCATATACTTAAACATAGAGTTAACGTCCTTCTGGCTCTAAATAGATGATATGTTATAATGCTGAACATGAGATGGGAGAGGGAAAAAATAGTCACTTGTTTCGACAGAACATGAAGCGAGACATGCCAGAAGGAGAATATCATCACACATGATGATGGTGATGAGAAGTTATTGATTGATGCCTTCCAGGACCCTGCTGCCTGGTGATGAGATGGTATTAGGATCTGGGAAGGAGAAAACATGACTTGCTGGACAAAAACTGCTGGAAGGGTATTCATTCCATAAATATATGAGCATGATGAGGGGGACATTGGTTAGGATGCATAGAATATGCCCATCCATCGGGGACGAAACCTCCCCACCCCAACCACACCAAGCCCCCAATCGAGACAACCCCCCCCCCCCCCAAAAGGAGAAAAAAGACATTATGGCTAAAATCGCAATATTTCAGGGAAACAGTCCACCCGTGGGTCTTGAAATGACCAGTGGAATGTCCGATATCTCAATTGTTTCCGTGAAAAATAATGTCGGTGTAAATTATCCCCCCCCCCCCTTCTGAAAATATTGGGGCCTCCCCTGAAATAGACTTAGCTTTATTATCATAGATCCCTTATACCCTTCATGCCCTTTCTCTCACAAAAAAGGTTTACTCATAATGTAGCGCCATTTATATTGACTACAAAATGAAATAGTAGACGTGACATGGGGACAGTCTCCCCCACCCCAACTTTAACCCCCCCCCCTCCCTCATGAATGCTGACACCGTAACTATTACCATTGTTACTACCATGTTTGAAATGGTCATTTAGCAAGAAGCTATTGCTTGGTTAGATTGTTCAGTTTGAACGGGGAGGTCCCCTTCCACCTCCCTGGTTTGAACTTACTAATAATTGACTCTTCAATATTAGCATGCATTTCAATAGACCAATTTCAATTTTAAGAAGGGCCTACTTTATTTTTATGCTTGTAATTCATGTGACCCTTCTTGGACTGGTTTTCCATGTGACACAATACCCTTATCACTGTCTAACCACAATTAATTAAATGTCTCTGCACATTAATCTATATGACTATCGTTTATATTACATGAGGCGACGGTAGTCTGTAACTGTAATCAATTAAGCATTTATGCATGCTTTATAGATTGGCTTCAGTCCCATTCGTGGCCAAGGATGTTGGTTCTTGGAATTGCGTAACGAGGGTCTATATATTGAGGGGGCATCGGCATATCGGGAGGGGAATACAGGTCTTATTCGATGGATGAAATACAATTGAACAATGTCATTAATTATGGGAAGGGTGTAATAAGCCAGGGTAACTGAGTCTTTTTTTTCCCACATTCGCTTTCTCCCTCTCCCCTTTTTCTTTCCCCTTTTTTCAACATTTGACTGGAAGGCACGTTCCCCCTGTGCCCCCATGTAGCTACGCCACTGGGTTACTGTCATATATATCATCGGTAGTGTTTAATAAGATTCTTTGAGGCAGCGCCAGGGTTGTGGTGAAGCTCAACTCGTTCCGTTTTGGTGGAGAACCAATGCCCTGGGGTTGAGTGATGGAGGAAGGAGATCAAAACAATGATGAGCACTCCTAGTGGCGAAGCTTAAAGGGGAAGGGGCTACGTGCCACCCCCCCCCCCTTCCTCATTGCATGGCGAGGAAAAGAGAAAGAGAAAATGAAGAGATAATGGAAGGCAAAGTGACGAAAGGATGATTTCCTTCAAACCCCTCCCCTTACATAATGGCATTGTTCTCTCGAATTTCGTCACCTAGAAAGACCGCCCCTCCCCGTCCATGACACCAGTGCCCCCTCAATGACTGGAGCCACGCTACGCCACTGCTGTAAACATAAGAATGAATGGTATCCTGAAGTAAGTGCTTCTAAGAATAATCCAGTACATATACAGGGGCGTAGCTGTTTGAGTAGATGGGGTAATCTCATTCAGAATTATTTTTGTCTGTCAAATTTGGAAGATTTTTATACCTGTTGGCAAATCTAATAAATCTTGGTGAGGACCTTTTTTCATTATTCACTTTTATTCTATTTTTTTATCTTTTTATTTTTTATTTATCTATTTATTTATTTCTTTTGTATATATATATATATATATATATATATTTGTGCGGGGGTGAAGACTTTGCTTTTCTATAAGCAAACTTTAACATTGACTTTAAACAGATGGAAAGAGTAATCCACTTATGAACTCTCCTCTAGTATATATCGGAATAATTTAGGATGGATAAAAGGAGCGAAACTGTGCGAAATGGTAAAATGGAAAAGCCAGAGAAGGGGCATAGAGGAATAAAAAATAATGACTAAACAGAAATGAAAAGCCTCATTGGGTACATGAATGAGCACACGCTCCTCTTTCGTTTTACATCTTCAGAGTGCGCGCGTCATCCTTAACCATTTATTAATCAACTTAATTCAATTTCAAGTATTTTGATAACATTTTCCTTCCTACCCCATCACTCGCTCGAGAGACGTTTATAGAGCCTCAGGAAATATCTCATAAGGTTGCAGACAACACCCTGAGCTAAAACAATTATTCGTCTCCTCTATAAATAAATCAATATAATTCCTAGGTGCTAATTGCTCAGGTCGTGTTGTCGAATCTTTTCGTCGTGCTTAGGATGTTTAAAGGTGGTGCACACCTTTGCAGGCCTAACGTAAGAAGTAATCTAAATCTAAATGTATTTAGAAACTCCCCTCAAAATACAGAAAAAAGATATTGTAATCACGAGGGATTATATCGATTATGCAAGTGATAATTTAACATGTTTAACAAATTCATTGACTTTGTCAAAACGAAATAGATCTGACAATACCTTTCGTCCAAATAAACTTTACCATATTTAATTAAGTTAAACTAATAATAATACTAATAATAATAATAATAATAATAATAATAATAATACTAATAATAATAATAATAATAATAATAATAATAATAATAATAATAATAATAATAATAATAATAATAATAATAATAATAATAATGATAATGATAATAATAATAATAATGATAATAATAATAATAATAATAATAATAATAATAATAATAATAATAATGATAATGATAATGATAATAATAATAATAATAATAATAATGATAATAATAATAATAATAATAATAATAATAATAATAATAATTATAATAATAATAATAATAATGATAATAATAATAGTGGGTTTTTGTATAGCGCACATGTCTGTCAGATTTGACACTCCTGGCGCTCCACAAATAATGTCAATTGATAATACCTTAGTCATTATGATTCATAGCTTTTTTGAATTTCAAGTGTTCCCTTTATCAAAATATCATCGGCATTAACTGTCGTTAGGAAATGAGGTTAACTTCTCACTTCTCACTTCTCACTATACTCTACCTTTAAAGGTAGCTTCAATCAATTGTGTCAACCGTTTGTCAGTCATATTGTGTCATGATCAGTCATTGTAGCAGTTACATAAGAACTGATGATTTACTCTTTTAAGTTCATTTAAAATTGGCTCACATTACCATTACAAGGTAATTATTTTGATAATATGCGCTTTATCAGTGTTGAGATATATGATAAACTCTATACTATTTAACATTACAACCTGTTGAGCTATATATAAAACGTATCATGAATACTGTACAATAAAAAAAAAGAAATAGATGATGGATTGATTTTGACTTTTAGAGCCATAAATGTCCGATTTGTGTTATTTTGTTTTCAACACTGTCGTATAATTAGGCTACCGCCCTTTACTAGCCTGTGTTATATTGCATTGCTTAAAGGAACATATTTTTATTATCTTAACAATTTAGCTCTGTAATCCTGCTAGAATGACAGATTACATGAGAGACACCTATGAACCAAACCCTATTCCCAAGTTCACAAATGGGCATAGGGATTTTAATGGTCACCGCCGTTTTACTTGGCGTAAATACTTTCATTAGATTCCAGAGATTACACAGTGTTAGTACGGATGAAATTATCATATCTTTTTTTCCCCTTCACATATTTCCTTTTATGTGGGAGTACACGCCGTCGGGGGCACTGAGAAATTTAGGGGCATGTCCCAAGCCCCCCTCCCCTGTCCCCCCCCCCTCCGGCTACGTCCCTGGTAAATGAATGGTCATGATTCTCAGCTACAACACGTCATTTTTGCCAGGGGCGGATCCAGAATTTAGCTAAGAAGGGGCCACAATCCGAGGAAGTACGCAATTATTAAAGGGGAACCTTTTTATGTTGTGTGTAATTTGGTATAATTATTTTGGTTTCAAAAGAGGGGCACGGACGGGTTGTGCCCCTCAAATCTACCATTAATGTATGCACCAAGCCCATATATTAAACTGATGATAATTCACGATTAATCATTGGCATGATTGGTCTCACCAATAAGACAGGGATTAGGACAAGTGATATTGGATTAAGGCTGGATTAAAGACGAGTGGCAAGTGTTGAATAAATCCCTGTCTGTTCGTCCTATTTATAACAGGGTATCCTTTAAACATTGTGAAACTGCTACTATTTTTGAAATCCAAATTACCATCATTTAATCCAATTCATGTGATTAAAAATTACAAGAGGAAATAGGGTATTTATTTATTTTTTTTAATTTTGAGATCGGGATTCAAGCTTCCAACCCGACATTGGGAAATTGCTCCTTCAACAGGTTCTCACCTTTCATTTTTTACATAATATCCTCAGCTGTTTTCATCACCTCTCGTTCTATCTCTGTCTCTCTCTCTCTCTATGTCTCTGACTCTCTGTCTCTCTCTCTCTCTCTGTATTTCTCTGTCTCTCTCTTTCTCTCTCTACTCCCTCTCTCTTTTCTATGTAAATGTTTGTTTAGGTTGGTCTCTTGCTCTCTTTCTCTCTAACTAACTATCTCTGTATTCTGTCTGTTTCTCTTTCTCTCTCTTTCTATCTTTCTTTTTTCTATCAATTTCTGTACGTTTGTCTCTTTCTCTCCTTCCCCCTCTGTCTGTCTGTCTGTCTCTCTGTCTCTCTCCGAACCCAAATGTATGTGTGTTTCTTATTCTACCTTTCTCTTCATCCCACTCTCTCTCTCTCTCTCTCTTCACTGACCAACAGGTCATGATTACTAATCATGAATGTTCAAGGCTAGGATATGTGCAGTTAGTCATCCCATTCAATTATAATCATGGTGTGTAATAGATCGATTCGTTCATACGCCAGTCACATCTTCCAATCGACTCCAACCAGACCGATAATCGACAAAATTAATTTTATTCTTCTTTCTTTCTTTCTTTTATTATTGCAGTCTATGTTTTAGTCAAAAATCAATATATAATGCATCCAGTTTTGTTATGAATAATATGTACAATTCTGTTATGAATGATTTGTACAATATGTATTTGATTTGAGAGAAAATGATAAAAAAATACCATTAAAAAAAAGTTATTGATCGGTGTATTATCGGTTTGGTTTAGGTCTCGTCGGTCTGACTGGGTATTAGCATTATTACGTATGAGAGCAATCACCTGTTGCAAACTGCCAATCGATACCATGAATAATGCATTACGAATATAATAAAGATGAAGATTTTGTATCATTAGTTGATCAGCAAGCTATATTATATCAACTAGGCCATGGAGAGTGAGCCTGAACTCAAGGGCGTCGCTATACCATTTTTAAAGGAGGGGATATTGTCAAACCAAATATGCTGACATGTTAGCTGAGAATTTTCCAAGCCCCCCCCCCCAAAAAAAAAAAAGGTCCTCAGACTTGTGAAATAGACCTGTTCACAAATATATTCAAATTTTAAACATACTTTTAAAACAAAGGTTGTTCTTGACAACCTGAAAGCTTGTCAGAGGCTTGACAGACATAGCAACAAGTAATGTATGCAACTGGATTCCAAGTATTGTAGTTCATTCATTAATAACAGGTTAATGGAATACCTCGTTTCTAGGACCCCAGGAAAGAAACATCCATAAATTTGAATACCTTTGTGAACAGGTCTGTTACAGACCCAGATCACTTGAGGTTGACAGGAATGTCACCTTTAGAAACACAGCAAAGGCTAAAGCTCGCAACTTTGTATTAGCACGCGTAATATCCAGAACACGTTTTTGGAGCCATCGAAGCCTGTTAAGAATGTTTTTCGGTGTACGCCCTGAAAATGTCGAACGTGATTGGTTTGCCTGTTTGAACCACGTGACAGATTTCAATTGGCCATTCAAAGAAACCGCGGAGGGATATCGCGCGCGAATTGAATTTTAGGTTACGTGCAAGGTGTCAAGCTTCTTCTTCTCTGTTGACTTCCTCCGTTTACTGGAGAACTGCAATCCTATGCTTGCAGAAGGAACAAATACACAATGTGTCGGACTGTTACTAGTGATGGTGTGCAGCAGCTTGGTCTACAAAGCGTTGTCTTACGTAATGTATGTCAAGAACGAATTGTAAGATAACTGGATGAAAGTCAGGGAATTGGTACGAGAGACAAGACAAGACAAGACAAGACAAGCGAGATATTCCTTCACTCTCTGTTAGATTCTGTCCAAGACAAGTCGCTTGGAGATATTACTTAGCTCTTGCTTCGTACGTGATTTCATCGCATCTTATTCCTTTAGGTCGTTATTTAGGCTTGTGTCGTCATGGTAATGCTAGACAGCCGAACCAGTACACGTTCAAACTGTGTGGAGAATACCCAGGTGGGTAGGCGTTGTAGGAGGAAGGCATCCAGGCCTTTGAGCATGACGAATGCTGCCAACACCAAGAGTAAGCACAGGAAATCTTGTATTTATTTATTTTTTAATTTTAAATAATTCATTGGGGGGGGGGGGGAGGGTGCTCAGTATGTTAAAGGTACCTCGTTGCATTTATAAGTCAAATCACATCAATCTTTAAAGTAAAGACCCCGTCCACTTCAAATTGGCTCAAATTAGGCATGTTGGGTGATTTTAGGTTGAAGAGGTTTAGATTTCAAAGTTTGAATAGCCCCAATGGCCTACCGTCTCTAGCACTAACATGGCAACAAGATTTGTGATTAATTTGGGGAAAAATGGACACTCGGTTCAACTTTCAAGTCCCATATCTTTGTAAACACTGCGCCTTATTTCTTAATATTAATGTTTATAAAGGTAATAACTCCAGTTATCCAAAATGAAAACTTATTTTCTTATTTGAGTAAAGTAAATTTCAATAACTTTACTGATCATTTTTGAAGAAAAAAAAAACGTGACTTGTATGTTACATAATTATTGTTGCCTTATAATTCATGTGCTTTTCAAATTTAAAAAAAAAATCAAAATCAGCAACCCAACTTCAGGCGAGAGGATAGATATTCGAATCCACGTTTCTAAAAGGGGGAGGGGTCAATTGATTCACCCCCCCCCCCCAAATGGAAAGTTATCACATTTTCGTGATGCTAATACTCAAAAGGAGTGGTCCTCGCAAAGTGGTTTGGTCTTCGCAATTCACAGAGTTGCCCATTTGTGTTTCATCGATCGCAACTTTAAAACTAACTTTCACAAGTCCAAAATTATCGGATTTTGTCCAAGCTTTCGCTAATCTGCTCCTCTTATTTTCATGTTTTTATTAAAGCCAGCCTTTAATTTACATCCACTGAAAATGTTTTTGCTTGAACGATACCGTACTGTACTGTGACAGTATAGTATAGATTAATCTGACAGCTCATCTCACCAATAGACCTGTTCACAAATATATTCAAATTTTATGCATACTTTTCAAACAAAAGTTGTTCTTGACAACCTGAAAGCTTGTCAGAGGCTTATCAGACATAGCAACAAGTAATGTATGCAAACTGGAATCCAAGTATTGTAATTCATTCATTAAAACAGGTTACTGGAATACCTCGTTACTAGGTCCCCAGGAAAGAAACATCCATAAATTTGAATAACTTTGTAAGCAGATCTATTATGGTTTGTGTTTGGAAGCGGGAATGGATTTATGTAGGTTTACAGTTTTGAATAATCGTGTATTTTATTCAATGCATTATGAAAATGGTCTTCCATAATCATGTTCTAACAAATGTCTTTTTTGTTTGGTTTATAGCAGTCAACAAGTCAACAAGAGCCAACAGCAGGAGGTCGAGGACAGGCGGAGACGGGAGGAGGAGCGTGAGCAACTCCACCCGAGATGACGGAGGTCACCACGTCTGCACGAGACATCGCAGATGCAGCCACCGCTCAGCTCGAAGCAGCTAGAGAGCGACGTCGTGCCGTCAATCGAGCAAACCAGACCCTGCGGAGGTCGGCCCGGATTGCCGCGAGGCGAGGCGGTGTGGTTGTAGCCTGGAGTAAGTAAATTATAATTATTCTACGCTTACGATTCCTTGTATACAAAGTAATATTATATCACTGTAAAAAGTAAATGATGGGAATAGACCATTTTACTTTTGTATTGTAAAATCATGTATTTATAACCAAACCGGACTGACATTGATGACCCCAGAAACTGCTCAGAACTTTCCCAATGTAGCAACAACTTTTCCGTGAAAGTGTTTTTTGTTTGTTTGTTTTTTTTTTGTTATTATTTTTTTTTTTTTAATACCATTAGTAATACCAATAAATGGGCCGGGTAGGGGTTCGAGAAAGGAATCATTTGAATGCGTTTGAATACTGTTCCATATCATTCCAAAAAGTGTCCCTATTTTTAGAAGAAAAAAAAAATCAAACTGGATAATTGTAAAAGGCTTGGAACATGATGAATTAAGAAAATTCTCAACTCTCATATTGTTATTATTACAGATTGATTAGTAGAAGCAGCAGGGGGGAGACGGATACTTGGTCGAACACTACTGAGGATCTTGGAAGTTGGAACGTAAACGCCTTGCTTCAGGAGTAGTGGGGAGGAAGCCGAGACGGGTATTGCATGGCCACTCAATCCTGGCCCGCTGCTTTATCGTAGTCAAGAAAGACTGGGTGTGGTCAGTGGAGCCAGACGCTGGAGGCCATTCCTTTCTTTGACCGCCGCCCTTTAATAATTTCCAAGAAGGTAATTTCTTTTTAATAATCAAGAATACTGTTCATTGTTCAAAAACAGAGCAAGTAACCATTCAAAATATGTTAGTGAAAATGTGTATCTGTAAGACATTCTTGTTCACCAATGAAAACAAATAATGAGAAACATTGAGGACTGGGCATCAACTGTAGTCTCAGTAATGCATGGTTTTGACAAGCAAATCCAAATGTTTCTCATGATTGTGATTTTCATTGTTTTAATTTGACTCTACGCAAGAAGGAAATGCTCATCAAAATTTGAAGGGCCAGATGCCCCATTTTTGCAATTTTCTTTCAGAGACTCATTTATTGTTAAATGGGTTTGCTCACTCATGCGTGTATGGTATGATTCCAATAGACCGCTTCTGTAATGTATACAAATTTATGCAAATAATTCTATGAGCACCTAGTGACGAGCTATTCCATTAACCTGCTTTTTATAAATGAGCCTCAATGCTTGGAATCCAGTTTGCATACATTACTTATTGCTATGTCCGGCAAGCTTTCAGGTTGTCAAGAACAACCTTTGTTTGAACAAAATTTGAATACATTACCGAAGCGGTCTATTGCATATCATCTATATATTTGAAAATTTTAACTACAAAAAGTCTCCACTTTTTACTTTTTTTTTTTTCTTTTTTTTTTTGCTGAGTGGTAGTACATAAGGTTCCCAGCAAGAATAATTATTACCTACCTTCTCCATATGATTTAATCCTGGATTTGCTCTTTTAATACTCTACTCTACATATCGTCTGATTGGAGCCAGAAGGGCGTTCACTTTGTGCAAAAATGTGACTTAACGCCTTTCTAGCTCCAAGCAGGAAATATCATTACCCTCTTTTTTATTTTCATTATTAAATCTAGATTTTCTTTTTTGAATACTATATGAGAAAGGTGAATTAATAGAAACAATTGCCATGGATAGGATAAAAATTGGAAAAATTTTTATTTGAATGTTTCACTCAGGAATGATGCAGATTCTTTTTCTTTCTTTTATTCATCATCAGTAGAAAATCGAAAGGTTCTGCATTATTCCGAGGATTTTTTTTTTTTTGGGGGGGGGGGGGTTGGGGGTTGGGGGTGGGGTTAGAAACAAATCTTTTTTCCTGTTCACCCTGTTACTATTTACCTCGCTCTATGCGATATCACATACCCAACAAGAATTTTGTATCCTTTGTTGTTTCTATTTGTTAATATAATACCTGTTATTTTTAGATTTGCTTGATTGAATGTTGTATATCAGATATAAAATAAGAATTATTCTTTTTATCATTTTTAACAATTTTTAATCGCAACTTACGATCCAGATTTGCTCAGAGATTTAGAACAAGAATTGTTCCCTCTCTCCCTCTCTAATACTTTTTAGAATCATGACTTATCAAATCTAGATTTGCCCTTTTAAATACTGTACATCAGCTTCACTGTACCAGTTCTCTCCTCCCCCCCCCCCCCCCGTTCTTTATAAAAAAAAAAAAGAGTTCTTTTTAGATTACTCTAAATAATTATGACTTGTCAGATCTATATTTGCTTGTTTGAATATTGTACATAATATTCATAGTTTGCAATCGGCTTCGCTCTCACTTTGTGTTATTATCGCGCTCCATTTGGCCTTTCGGAGAAGAGGTCTACCTTGCCTATGGAATACTGCATTAGACAACCAGGAAAAAAGAGCAGTCATCGCTCTTGACATCAAAGTCTTTGATGGTGAATGTGCATCACTTCTTGTATTTTAGCAACATCTCCTTCCTTCATCCATTTATCGATCTGGCTGCTATCCTACCGGATGAGGCACTTTGTGAGAGGATAACTCAATCTTATACCTGTGTCACCCACACTGTGTGCGCAGTGTTTATTCCTATGTCAAAAAAGGGATTTCTTCTCAATCATGCATGTCAATCCGTACATACCCAGCATGCCCAGGACAAGCCGTCTGTGGAACTCTATCTCAGCATCAGTTTCTCACAAACTCCAGATTTTGGGTGTCATCAAGATCGCAAAAAAGGTTTCTCCTGGATGAGTTATGTTAAGTCTTTTTTTTAAACAATATTTATTTTCTGGTGGTCATGGAGTGGAGTGTAGGTAATGCCTGGCTGGGAGATGGTGACCTGTGAATGATGAGCCCACGGGGCCTTGTCCCTTAAACTGTGGGTGAACGGCACGCCAAGTCAGGTTTAGTTTTTTTTTTTTTTTTTTTTTTTTTTTTAGGGCTTAGAATATGGTTCCGAGGATTCTATGATCACCAGAGATAAATTGTTATGTATGCAAGTGTATATTTGAAATTAATGGTATTCTCATTTCATGGTTATCTTTTTCTTTTTTTAAAAGTACCATTTAATTTTGCTCTCTAGATGGCTCACCATGTCCATATGGTTTGTAGAATTATATCTCTGTGTAATTACAATATTTTAAATCTAGATTTGCTCGCTTCAGTACTGTATATCAGATTCAAATTAGGAAATATGATTCGCCTTTTTTCCGCAACAGTCATATTTCAAATCTAGATTTGATTGTTTGGATAGTGTACTGTAAAAATGGGAACAACAGGAGTCAATAGGAACAAAAATTGGAAAAGCATTTTTAACATGATTTTGCAGCCAGGAATGACACTTTCCATTTTCATAAATAAAAAATGGAATAGGTCTTTTTTTTTTTCTTTTTTTTTCTTTTTTTTTTTTGGGGGGGGGTATTCTTTTTAAAATGTTCCAGTTCTTGTTCCTATTCTCCCCGTTACTCCATCTATATTACATGAAATTCATTTTTGTATTTCTAGTGTCAAATATATTTACTTGTTTGAATATGGTACATCAGTTTCAGAATATGAATTATTCTCTTCCTCTATTTCTTTTTATAATTATGACTTATCAAATCTTAATTTGCTTAAATGTTTGAACACTGTAAAACTGAATAAATAAGAAAAAAGATGCAAGAAAACTTTTTTACCTAATTTTCACCCAGGAATGATGTAGACCCTATTCATTTATTTTTTTCATCATAAATACAAAAATGAAAGGGGCTGGATTAATCCTGGGATCTTTTCCTTTATTATTTATTTTTCTTTTTGTTTGTGGAGGGGGGGGGGGGTTCGGGTGAAAAAAATGTAAAAAATGGTGTTCCAATTTTGGTTCAAATTCACCACAAGAATTTTTGGCTTCCTTTTTTTATTTCTTTTTGCAATTATCACTTATTATACAGAGATTTACTTGTTCACTATTGTAAATCAGATTGCAAACAAGTTTGGAAGTTTTCGTCATTCTTTCTGATACATATAATTATGGCTCATTAAATCTAGATTTGTTCTTTGGAATACTATACCCTAAAACTGGGTGAATAGGATTAAAAATTTGAATATTTTTTTTTACATTTTTTTGAAACTATGGAGTGATGCAGACCTTTTTCATTTAACTTACTATGAATGCAAAAATGAAAAGGGTCTGCAACAGTTCTTTTTTTTTTTTTTTTTTTTGCATATCATGCTACATAATAATTCATACAAACTTGCTTGTAGCTCTCTGTGACTTTGTGTAATTATGACTTATCAAATCTAGATTTGCTCCATTTTTCACAAAGGAATGATGCTGATCCTATTCATTTCTTTTGTTCATCATAAACATAAATTTCAAAATGAAAAGGCGTGCATTGATCCTGTTTTTTTTTTTTTTGTTTTGTTTTTTTCTTTGGGGGTGGGGGTGTTTATATATCTGTACACCAAATACAGACTTGTTTATGGAATAAATACTGCATATCAGAGTCATTGTATAAAATAAGTAGTATAACCTGTTGATAATTATGACATTTTAAGTCTAGTTTAGCTTGTTTTTGTATAATATTTAAGCCATTGGAATCATATGCGATCAGATTTGCTGTCACTTAAACACTGTCTTTGTCTCAGCACATTTTCGTGATTATTTAAGAGAAAGCAAAGCATCTCTACATCATTTTGGGCTGATCTAGTAACCTACTCTCTCACTGATCATCTACAAGGCATATACCAGGCCTCTCATGGAGTATACAACACCAACATTGGTAGAGTGCAAGGACTACAATCTGGAGTTCATGGATAGGCTAAAGAACAATGCACCCTTTCTACTTACGATGCAATGTTGGCCCGAGCCTCAGGAGGAGTGTCGCATCACTTTGCATGCCATCATTTCTTCCTTCATCTACCAATTAATCAAGCTAGCTCAAGTCCTATCGAATGATGCACCTTGTGTTAGAACAACCAGATCTAGTGGTCGCATCGTACTGTATACAGATTCCTAGATCAAGAACTGAACTCCATCTCACGTTGTACTATGCTAAGAGAAGCCGGCTTGTGGATTCTTCCCCATCATGAGTTTTTCCAGAATCCCCAGATTTGGGTTTCTACAAGACAGCTGTGAAAGTATTCTTCTTGGATCAGTGATCTGAAGTCTTTTGTGAATATTTATTTTTATTTTTATCTTTATTTTTTTTCTGGTGGTCATGGCGTTGAGTTTAGTGTAGGTATAATGCCTGGCTGGGAGATGGTGACCTGTGAATGATGAGCCTACGGGGCCCTGTCCCTTAAACTGTGGGTGAACGGCACGCCCAGTCAGGTGCTGTTTTCTCTCTCTCTCTCTCTCTCTCTCTCTCTCTCTCTCTTCCTGGTAGGGTTTAGCATAGGTTTCCTTGGATTCCATGACACCAGTTATATCTTGTTTCGATTGTTTTTTGTTTTTTGTTTTTTAAATGTAAAAATACTTGGGTTTTTTTTAGGATCAATGTTGTATGCTATTTTTTTTTTTTTTTTTAAGATCATATTAGTTCTCTTTCTGTCTTGGAAATATTCTTAAGCTATTGATCTTGACAGATCAACAATGCTCCTATTCTTATTCACCCCAGATTCCCCCCTCCCAATTTTCTACTATTTGAGAATATTACATATTATGTATAGATGCACTTGTTTGAATACTGTATCAGATTCATAACAAGAATTAATCCCCTGTGCTATTTCTTTTTTATAATTTCATAATGCTGACCTGTCAAATCTAGATTCGCATGTTTAAATACTGTACCATAAATATTAGAAATGTTTTTTTTTTTTTTACATTTTTCACCCAGGAATGATGCAGATTCTTTTCATTTCTTTTATGTATAATAGATACAAAAAAGAAAAGGGTCTGCATTATTCCTGGGAATCTTTCTTTTTCCTTTCTGTTTTTTTTTTTTTTGTTTGTTTGGGGGGGGGGGTCAAAACGATGTTCCTGTCACCCCAGATATACATCAGAATTTATTTTTTTTTCACTTTTTCTATGACCAGTCAACTCTAGATTATTTTGCATGTTTGAATACTGTACCGTAAAAATTAGGAAAGCCTTTTTACACAATTTGCACCCAGGAATGATGCAGACCCTTTTCATTTCATTTATTCATCATAAATACAAAAATGAAAAGTATCTGCATTATTCCTGGGATTTGTTAACTTTTTTTTATGGAACAATGTTCCAAACTTTTTTTTTTAATTTTTTTAAATTTTTTTTTATTTTTTACAGTATATCAGATTCACAACAAAAAAGTTGGCTCCCCTTTGTTATTTTTATTTGTAATATTTTGGTATATATGTAGATGTGCTTGCTTGAGTACCGTTTGTCAGGTTTACAGCAAGAACATTTATCCCCTTTCTAGACTTGCTTGTTAAATACTGAATAGGAGATTCAATGCTGTTATGAAAAATTCCTCTTAGGTACCACTGTAGATAATTTTTCTTAGATCAATATTTGCTCTTTTGAATATCATTTTCTGTGCATTAATGATCCCCTCTCTTTCTCCAGTAATATTTATAGCTATTGTTCATTAAATCCAGATTTATTTTTTTGTAAGACTAAGAGAAAATCTAATCTACATTGTAGATTTGTTTTTGTAGTGTACATCAATAATTATATTTTGGTTTGGATGATGTATATCAGATTCACAGCAAGATTCTCTCTCTCTTTCTCTCTCTCTCTCTCTCTCTCTCCCTCTATTCTTATAATAAAGTCTTTTCACATTTTGATTGGCTTGTGTGAATACTGTATATCAGATTCACTGCAATAATTTTCCCCCTCATATTTCTCTTTACAATACTTAAGATATAGATTTGCTTTTTGAAATACTGTATATCAGATTCATTTGTAGCAATTAGTATTTCCTTTTTTCTTCAACTGTTAAAAAGCATGCCTCAGTAAATGTAGATTTGCTTGTTTGAATACTTTATATTAGATTCAAGCAAGCACCCACTCTCTCATATATAATTGTGATTTTTATCATATATTGGCTGTTTGTGTTCATCAGATTCACAGAAAGATGTCTCTCTCTCTCTATTTCTCGATTTCACAGCAAAAATGAAAATTATCTGTTATCTCCTTATCATATTGGTAATAGATTTACTTCTTACATTTTTATATCCGATTGATTTTCAGCAATTGATATTTCATATTTTTAATAACTCATCAAATTTCCTCTTGTCTCTCTCTGTCATTCTGTATAATTATGACTTCTCAAATTTGCTTGTCGAATACTAAAAATTGGGCTCAAAGCAAGATTAATTATTTCCCTCCCTTTCTCTTCGTAATCGATTTCTTTCTTCTGACTGATGATTGGCTGAATCAAAATTGGAATGATTTACTCTCTCTCTCCCAGTTTCTCTGTAGTATTATGACTTCTGAAATATATCATTTTGTTAAAAAAAAAATTCTATCAGATTCGAGCTTTTTCTCTTAATTCTCTTTATAAGTAACTCATAAAATTTCCATTTCCTTATATTTGAATGTTTTAAATCAGATGCACTACAAGAATCACGTACAATATTTCTACTGCTCGTTATAACCACTGTGACTTTTAATCTTGATTTACTTATTTGATTATTGTATTTCAGATCCAAAGCAAAAATTACCAGCCCACCCCCCCCCCCCCCCTCTCTCTCTCTTTCTCTTTCTATCTCTGTTACTGATTAACAATGCATATGGCTTCTCTCTCTTATCCTTTTAACCCTTTCGAGACAATTGACCACATTTTGTGGTTGGGCTCAATAACTTTTGATTCAGAGCCCTGAAAAATATACTAGATACATGAGTAGAAAGAGCAAAAATTTCTGCACACACTGTGTCCATTTTTGTTACATGACAATATTGCGTTTGATCCCAGGACTTTTAAAAAGGAGAATAAGATTTAAAATCCTTAAATTGGCAACACATTGAGAGGTTAAAAATCTTTGTTTTTTAATCAAAATTGGCAACTTTTTCAACTTTTCGCTAATTCTTTTAACCATGTATATTGTTTTCAAAGACATTACCCCTTATTACAATCTTGTAGTACTAAAAGAAAAATTTTATTGTTGCCAATTTGAAGAACAAAATGTGATCAATTTAGCCCTGAAATAATATCTGTCCTGAAAGGGTTAAATCTACATTCACTTTTCTAAATATTTTCAGTAAGATTCACAGCAAGAACTCTTATCTCTTTTTTAATCTGTGTAATTATGAATTATAGAATGTAGAATTGCAACGCAAGAATAATCAAAATTCAATATTTTATATCAATATTTAATTTTACTTAAATTGAAACTTTTTTGGTTGTTATTTGCACTTGTATTTTTTTCTTCAAATTCAATATTAGAGAATAGTAGTATTAATGATGTAGTAAATCCAATGTAATATTTGATAATATTTGATGCATCCTGACAATTTTAGTAGTCAATCAACACAGTTTATAAGACTCTATGGTAGCAACCTGCATATTCCTGGTTAAAGAAAAGTCATTTTGTCTACAGCACTACATCTTGAATTTATCATTGACATTAGAGGACAATTTTTGCCAGGATGTTATCAAATTTTTAATTTATCAAAATATTCATATTAACAATGTTTTAAATTATTGATTGAGCAATAACATACTGTAAGGTTTTTTAAATATTGGGAATCCCTTACCTAAAATTCATGTGATACATTACATGAGAGACAGAATACTGTAATTGTGTTCCTATTTTGGTTATGATTATTGTAATCATTAATGCTTACTGATTCTTTCTCACATTTTACTCACCTGTTACATGGATATGTTTTTATCATGCATTTTGAAATAAAAAGATACTGTATGATCAGCCCTCGTGCTGCGAAGGAATTTTCTAGTGCAATTCAATTCAATTCAATGGTATTCATTAAAAATTATGATTAACTTGTGTAACCAAGTTGTAAAGTGAATGGAAAATATTTGTTTAATTTGCCATGCATCACACTTGCAATGTTTAGGCAGAGATATTCAAGATTGATATTACTTATAAAAACATAATGGCTAATCTGAGATTAATTTCCATCTCTGGGCCCAAGATGGAATTCATTCTCAGTCACTTGTGGCTTATCATCCTCGATCTGCACATAAATAAGAAAGTGCGTGACAAATGGCTTTGTATAAAATACGGACTTTGTATGAAATGCACACAAAAAGATTGATATAAAACATTAAAATTCCTTTTTTTTTTTTTTTTTTTTTTGGATTTTGTTTCAGCAGGTAAAGTTGCATATGCAGACGTGCATATGTAGACTTATCTTGGATATGCATTAGGGTCTATGAACCCAGACGTGGGTGAGTAAACCCTTTTGCATCAGCAACTTTATTTTCATTTCCAGACGTGGAAGTGTTAATGTAGTTGCTCAATAGCTATAAAAAAAGTAAAAGAAGTTGGATTGTGCATTATTATGCCATGTCTCATGTTATTGCTAAAAAACAAAACACACTTCAAATAGGAAAGGCTTAAAACATTGAAAATACACATTGCAAGTGGGATAATGCAAACAAAAATTGACCTAGCGTGTTAAAATAATGTTGACCTATTGTGTCAGATGAAACAATGTATTGTTATCATTTTAAGTGATTTTATTTTTAAAAAGTAATCTCTATATTTTGTTTGCTTGTACGAGAACTGCCACACTGACTGGCTTAAATGACATAGTATTGAAATATTGATGTAGTATTGGTATTATGAATGACATGGGCCGCGGAACCGGAAAGGGGGTGCAGCCCCCCCCCCCCCCCCTCACTGTTCTTAGTAGACACGTTTCATAAAATATTGGAAAAAAGGTTCGAAAATTGTCATTAATGAGTGAAATCAAATCAGCCCCCCCCCCCCCCCCCCACTTTCAAAAACGCTCCGCGGCCCCTGAATGATATTTTGTTATTATGAAATATACATGTACTTTGTTATCATACTCTACTTAGTGTAGTGTGAATTTGATAGATTTTTTTTTTTGGTTGTTGTTAAAAGAGTGACGTATTGTTACTACTTTTGGTTTAAATATGCACTGATTCTAAGACCACCCATACTTGTTTGCTGTTAAATTAATGCTTGCAAAATCTTAAAAGGGATGATTGCAAAATATCTTTATTTGTAATTAGGGCACTTCTGATTACTCAATATAGCATATTACAAGTTAGTTCCTATATCAATATAAATTATACTTTTGTCGGTAAAGCTCATACTTTGATTTAATTTGCTCTTTACATCCCCCGTGTTCTCCTGTTTTGACATCCAGGAGCCCTCACTGAGATGAGAGGTTGTAGGCCTCTTGGAGCCAAGTGGCTCAAGCTTGTTAGCTTGCTTGGATGTACATACCATATACATGTACATGGATGTAAGTAAGCCTGTACCACTGGTGAGTTAGGAACTGTCACAAGTGTAGCTACCGTTAAATTGCATTCATTCTTTTAACCATTATACCTTAAGTTTGCAGTGAGAACATTTGAAAAGCAGTAGCCATGGTAACAATCTGCTTCTCTCACTGTTTCATGTGACAGGCACAATGCATTTAGCCTGTTCACATATTGTATTTTGTTCTGTTTTATTCAACATCACTGATACTTATCATATAAATGGCATGATTGCCGATAGTGTCGACTAAATAGTCAAGCCTTCATCATGTTCATTTGAAAATGAATCTGTACACTATACAAATGATAAATTGGCCTTGTAAAATGGTCAACAAAAGATGGTATGGGTTACACATGGTTGACATAGAGGGTAAACCTATGTATTTTGTTCAATTTTATGGTTAAAAGAATGAATGACTGGTATAGTTCCATCCACTGTATATATTTATAGGAGAGTTTGTTGTATTGGAAAGCCGTTTCATACTGTTGCAAAATAGTTGTTTTGGTAGATATGCATTTTCATACCAATGCAACATTTTAAGTTCAAGGTTTGATTAAAAGATAATTAATCATATTTTTATATTTGGGGGAGGGGAACAGGAGGAATTCATGATTGTTTCCTCCATTTGTCTTAATTGTTTGCATATGTTCATGCATCCCCTCCCCCTGAACTTGAAAATTAAGTAAGAATTATAATTGTACATGATTATGAAGATACAGAACTATTTTTGGTCATACTAGCTTGGGGCAATCAGGCGACATGACCTGTTCCTCTGCAAACTTGTGGTTTGCGGTTGTAGGATAGAAATATCCTTATTGCGTTCTTACAGTGGATGGTTTAGCATTGAAATACCTGCAATTTTCTTTATTATTTTTTTTTTTTATACAGGTGGCAAGTTAGGTACACTGGATTTTATTACTCGAACTCAACAATTGCCAAGGGGCTAGGGCGTTCGGATTTTTGTTGTTGTTGTTGTTGTCAGAATGTGCATGTTTGTTGTTTTTTCACTCATAAAATGGAATTGATAGATGCGAGGAGGGGGAGAATGAAGGAATATTAAAATGGCAAAAATAGGTCATTTTCTACTTTACTTTTCTACTCCAAAAACCACATGGTAGGGCGGTACTCGCTGAGCGAAGACACAGGCCCCTCCCAGTTAAGCTCGACATAAGTGATTAGAGGAGAACAGAGATAGGGAATACCCCACCCTGATCCAATGGAGTACAAGCTAAAAGGGCTGATCTTCAGTGACATGCATCAAACTGTCCCCCTCCCCTGTAAATCATTCATGTACACAACAGATAGAGAGGAGTAGCAATCGATTGCTCCTCCCATTATCTATATTGTAAACTTAAAGGGGAGGAGGCAAGGCAGTACATCATCTTCAATTGGGCCCCTCCCCTCTATATCCACAACTGTTAGGGAGGAGCCAAGATGCACATATATGCAGTCAAGCTCCTTACATAAAGGGGAGGGGCAATAAAGTACCTCATCCAAAATTTACCACTTTCAACTTATATAGGAAGGGGCAACATTACCCAACCCCTGTACCCCCTTCTAGATTTTATTGATAATATTAAAAATATACAAACTCTCTTCTCCCTCCCAGTCTGGTATCCTGTCAAAAGATTCTACAGTTGGTAATATTTTAGGGGTTCCATCATTTTTAAGGATGATTTTTATTGGGCATTATGACAGTTTTGTCCAGCAGTCATCCATAGTCTGTACCGTTGTATAATAGTGCAGTCACGCATTTTTTTATATTACACTTGCCACCTGTAACCATGGTACCTGTACATTTTTTGTGCTGTGCATGACAGTTGCTTGATGGCAGAAAGAGACATTTACTAAATATCTTTATGGCATCTGCAATTATGTCAGTGTTGGTAGGGGCGTCGATCCATCTTCAGTATGGGGGGGGGGGCATTCATTAGAATGTTACTTTCCATAATATACACCGTAAATTATTGGTGGAGGAAACTGTACCCCCACCCGCCCCCCCCCCCTCTTACCCCAAGGATCCGGCGACCCTGAAAGTGTTATAGCATTGTTTATATCTCAGTGCAGTATTAATAATTACAATTTCATGAAGCATTATGATGCACTCTATGTTGTACACTGAGATGTATTATGTTTTTTAAACATAACTGATTGTAATTCTGTTTTTTAAAAATATATGAAATACTCAGTGATTAAATAGTCTATTATAATCATAAAAACAGAAATGATGTAATTCGAAAATAAAAACAGTGAAAACAAATGTAACCCATAAGCTTGATGAAAATGCTGAATGTGTTACACTGAACAGAAATGATGTAAATGGATGATAAAAACAACAACTAGAGATGTAACCCATAATATTGGTTTTAAAAATGCTTAATTTGTTAAATTGCCCATTGTGATGTACTTGTTTTTACAAATTGTACTGCGAAATGATAACTTGGATTATTTACTGTAATATTTTGATTATATTGTCAATAAATGAGCTCCAACAAGTTTTCTAGTGATTTCTATGTGTGTGCGTGTGTGTGTGCGGGTGTGTGTGTGTGTGTGTGTTTTCTTTTTATCCTACATCCGTGGTCAAGTGGTTCAAGGCGCTTGACTGGAGATGCGAGAATCGGGCGTTCGATCCCCGGCACGGCACTTATGCCCTTGAGCAAGGCATTTTATCTACATTGCTCTTTTATCGTACATCAAATAAATGAAGTGCTATAGGCATATTGATACCAGCGTGTGCATATGTGTTATTTATAAAAATAATAAAAATATTTTAAAAACTGAAAAATCCTAGCTTCCTTATCATTCTACTTCTGCTACCATCCTACCTCTACTTCCATTCTCCCTCTGCAGTCATCTTAATTCTATTCTACATCAGATCTACTACTATTACACTAGTTACCAATCTACTTTTACTACCACCCTACTTCCACTACCTCTTCAATCGTCCTACCTCTACTACCATTCACAATTTTCTACCACTTAACTATTTCTACTGAAAATAAAATCTTACCATTTTAAACATTCTAATTACTACTACTACTGTCGCTACTACTACTCTCATAGAGAGATGGCGCTCTGCAGCTAGTCACGGAACTTTCACTGCCTCCTACTAAATAATCTAAAAACACGCATATTTTTCGACTTTTACTTGTTCTGTGAACTTAAACGATCAACCATGGCCTCCCAAGGGAAGGTAAGCAAAACCGAATATCAGCTAAGGAAAACAAACCGACGTAATATCTCAGAAAACGAAAGCTCTGAAAACCTGGGCGTGGCAGGCGCAACGTCCAGTAAGGACAGCATGTCAGTCAGCAAGACGCTAATGTTCTCCGGCCCCGACCCCAGCCCATCTACGCCGACGCAGCCAGACGGCCTGAACCCGGACAACCCAAACATCGCTTCTCAGCTTACCAATTTTATGGGAGAAATCAAAGGTATGTTTTCTGATATGAACAGACAAATAAATGAAAGATTCGACGGAGTTCTTGTCGAAATTTCGGGGTTCAAGCGCGAAATGTCTGCAATTAAAGAATCCATTACAGTCATGGATGCCGGGCTCAACGACGTTTCTGACCGCGTTATGGCGATAGAAAAAGAGAAAATCCCAGATTTGTTCATCAAGATGAGTAATATCGTAAAAGAAATGGATGATAAGCTTTTGAAATTGGAAATCCATGATAGAAAGCAAAACCTTCTTATCTACGGTGTCAACGCCCGTCCCAACGAAAATGTGTATACAGCACTTTTACCAGTATTCATGGAATTTCTCAACATTACACGCGAAGAAGCTGCTAATATCCAGCTGGTAAATGCTCACCGTCTGCCGACTACTCCCCGTAGCAACGGTACGCCGATGCATAGCAACCGGCCTGCACCAATTATTGTTCGTTTTGTTCACATGAGCGATCGTGACAGTCTGCTACAAGCTTTTGAACAGCCTCGACGGGCGCGAGATGCTCATGACGACCAGACACCCGCACAACAACGAATCGCTATACGCACTGATCTCCCTCCTACCATGAAGCGAGAAAGGGGTCGCCTAGCAGCCGCTGCGTACACACTTCGGAAAAACCAGAATCTTGCTACAAGAATAAGAGTAATTGGTACCAAAGTGGTTCTTCTCACAAGGAAACGACCCCAAAACGGCGAAGCTCCTGCGAAATGGGTAGAATGGTCCGAATAATACGTGAAGTCGCCATTTGATTACCTGTATATCGTCAATGTTCCTTGTTTGATCATACCTCTTATTACAAGAACTTATAAAATCCTATACATTCATGATTGCAGTCTAGGAGATTTATACTATGACGCTTGAAATTTCTTATGTTACAAAGGAAAATATAAAATACCTATATAATGAGATTAACCTACAGCTCAAAAGTACACAGCAAATTGCTGAATGTGAATTTAAGAATTGTTTCTGTTTTACCTTTTTACTGAACTCCATTGCACCAAATTGTTCCTATTCAACAGAATCCAATCTGATTAAGCTTGGACAAAATTTGATTTCTTATACAAAAGAAATATACCAATATATATATATATATATATATATATATATATATATATAATACATGTTTTTCCAGTAACCACATTTTTCCAGAATAATGTAAAGGATAACAGTTAATGAAATGTCTTAGGAAACTGTTCTACTTGTTTAATATTTTCATGCTCCTAATCTGCTCTGCTCTTATACTGACACAATGTGAGCACAAAATTTGGTGCCGTTACACAGAGTAATCACTTTTTTTTTTTTTTCTCTCTCTCTTAGAAGAAAGCATTGGTCAACAGTAAATATAATGTTGAAATGTTAACTGACATAATGTGTACAAAACTGGTGATATAGCCTTTTTTTAAAAGGAACGTCAGAAATACTTTCCAGTATTTATATCCACCATAATGTTATCTCTGCTTTTCAAAATTACAATTACACAGTCACCTGTACAATGCAGTTAACATTTTTTATTACTTCTGCTAGAGTCAACACCTGATCTCTTTCCATTCTTCTCGTAAGATAGGGGATGACTGTTTTCATCGAAACCAACTTACCAGATAATTAAGATCATTATGCAAATGGTCAATTTGCGTGTTTACTACACACATGTCATCGATAAAACTATATGTTCTTTCTGCGAAAATTTCTAGTTTGTTGTAACAACGTTTTCATAACCTTATGAAACCCAAGTTTATGAAAATGAATTATATCTTATATTGTGAGCAAATTGCTACCCTCAAATGATAGATTATAATTCTTCTTATGAAGAAATTTTTACTTTCATTTTTTAATCCCCTGTTTTGCTCCAGATATAAATACCAACTTTATTGCTACTTTTACAATGCGTGCCTCACTCATCAAATAATTCTGAGGCAGCGTCCCTGTTTTAGGTAGCGGAATTACGCTATTTGCAGCGCTGAACTCCAACGTCTTACAGTTTATTTCAAATCAATCTGCATGTCCATGTACGTGTGGTTCTGTTTAATACAATGTTTACTTATATTTCTTTCTCAATGTTTCTCCACATGTATGTTTGCTCCTCTGGTTCTTGACTATTCACAGTTTGAGCTTCAGTGCCTCATTTGCTTTTCGGACGAGCTGCATTCCTTAACCTTATATTACCTTGTATACTTATTACCATGTATTATTACACTACCCGTGCGCCATGGCAAGTTAGCAATATTGTCCCTGACAATCGTGAATGGAAATGTTCTGATTTATTTACGATACAAACATTTGTATATGCATTGCGTTTCTAATGTTAATTCTCTTGTCTATCACTATGTAATATGTAAATCGTTTGTCCACCAAGCTGTGGACCTTCACTCTAATACCTCTGTTGAACCTGACACAAAATGTATATATATATCTTATGTGTAGTACCAAATCTAATGCACACTCCGTGCATGTAAATGCACCCTTTGTTCAGTCCCTTGACAACAGCTTGAATACCAACTCCATGCTGAATCACGTAGGTGCTGAAAATATCCATACTGATGAAGTCTCACTCAATATAGAAACACCTGAGTTACGCTTTGATTTTGATTCAGAAGACGCTCCAACAGACTCTTTTTCATCGGATTATTTAACTGAAAAGAAATTCTTTTCGGATATAAACTCAAGCCCTAACAATGACCTATTACTCCTACATTTCAATATTAGAAGTCTCCACAAAAATTTCGATCGTCTTGATATCTTTATGAACCAGTTGAAACCCATGAAATCAGTCATAGGAATCTGTGAAACATGGCTCAAAGACACTGTCTCCCCCCTTTTTACATTGAACGGCTTTACTTTTGTTACAAATAATCGAACTGCTAAAAGAGGTGGTGGAGTAGGTTTATACGTTTCGGAAGAACTGAATTTCGAAGTTAAAGAAAATCTAAGCCTCATTTCTAATGTAATAGAAACCATCTTCATCGAAATAGAATTTAAGAGAAAGAGAAACATGATTATCGGTGTAATTTATAAACCACCACATTCTAACCCAAGAGAATTTATTGATAACCTACAAATAATCTTATCCTCACCCTCACTGAACAATAAGTCTTGTGCTATAATGGGGGACTTTAATCTCAACCTACTGCAATGTCATGAAAGTCCCAACTGTCAAGATTTTCTAGACCTCATGTTATCTAAATCATTTTTTCCAACCATAACTAAACCAACTAGAATTACAGAGTCATCGGCCACTCTAATTGATAATATCTTTATAAATGGAACGTCTAATGTCAAGTCCGGAATTTTAGTATCTGATATATCTGACCATTTCCCCGTTTATACTCTGATCTCTAACGCAACTTCTAATTTTTTACCCAAAACTAACAAACAAGCAGGAACCCGTGATTTTTCTGTAACCAACCTTAATAAACTTAAAAGTGCGCTTGACGCTAATGATTGGTTTGCAGTGTATAATACTAGTGACGTTAATGTTTCCTTTGATAATTTCATGGATATACTTATGTCCAATCTCAACTCTTCTATCCCACTCCGCAAGCGCAATTTTTCAAATTATAAAAAATGTCCTAAACTCCCTTGGATTACAAGATCTCTTCTGAAGTCCATCAACAAGAAAAATAATCTCTTTTATAAGTACAGAAACAATCCAAAACTCCAAACCAAATCTAAGTATACTCGTTATCGTAACATATTAACAAGTTCACTGCGACTTGCTAAAAAGAACTATTTTACATCTCAATTTAATATTCACAAAGGTGATAAAAAAAATACATGGAAAGTGATTAATGATGTTTTAAAAACAAAAAATGACCATACGCCCATCTCTAAAATCTTGGTAAACGAGACCCTTATACAAGATCCTCTCGAAATTGCAGAGGAATTTAACAACTATTTTGTAAACATCGGCCCAAATCTTGCCCAAAATATTCCTGAACCTGACCTAAATTTTAAACACTTCTTAATAACGCGAAATCCTCACTCTTTCTTTTTAAATCCAATTTTAGAGTATGAAGTAATTGATATAGTAAACAACTTGAAAACAAACAAAAGTGCAGGATATGACGGTATAACAAATTTTTTACTCAAACAAATAATTGGAGAAATAGTGTCCCCTCTGACACACATTTTTAATATATCTGTATCCCATGGTATAGTACCAAACAAGACCAAAATTGCTAAGGTGATCCCAATTTTTAAAAAAGGAAACGCTCAAGATACCGGTAATTACCGCCCCATTTCGCTTTTAACTTCTCTTTCTAAAATTCTGGAAAAATTAATCTACTCTCGTACAGTGAAGTTTCTTACAAACTGTAATATCCTATCAGACACACAATTTGGATTTAGACAAAACCACTCCACAACTCATGCTCTACTCATGTTCCTGGACAAAGTTGCCCATGCTATCGATAATACTTTTCATACTGTCGGTATATTTCTGGACTTCTCCAAGGCCTTTGACACCATTAACCATGATATCTTACTGTACAAATTATCCCATTATGGGATTCGAGGAAAGGCCTTGGAGTGGTTCAGAAGTTACCTTACGGATAGAAAACAATATGTTAGTATCAATGGTCAGGATTCCTATCAACGACAGATATCTTGCGGTGTTCCTCAAGGATCTCTTTTGGGCCCCTTGTTGTTCATTCTTTACATTAACGACTTCCAGCATTCTTCTGAAATCATGTCATTTATTCTTTTTGCTGATGATTCTAATATATTTTATTCGCATCGCAACCCCCAGACTCTTCTTAACACTGTTAATAATGAACTAAAAATGGTCCAATCTTGGATAAATGCCAACAAGTTATCTTTAAATGTCGAAAAAACGCACTTCATGCTCTTTAGTAATTCTCTAAAATCACTACCAGGAAATATACTTGTGCAAAATACTAATTTAGATCAGGTCAAATCTACAAAATTTCTTGGCATTTATATTGACTGTGATTTGTCTTGGAAAGTACATGTGAATTATTTATGTAAACTATTGTCTAGAAACGCAGGTATTCTAAATAAACTAAAGCACGAATTTCCATGCCATATCTTATCATCCTTATATTCTACTCTCATATTACCTTACCTTAATTACGGTATCCTTGCTTGGGGTAGCGGGGCGAAAACCCTGATTGACAAGATCTTTGTTATCCAGAAACGAGCAATTAGAAACATTAATCATGCTGGTTTTCTTTCTCATACAAGTCCACTATTTATAAAGAACAAACTTTTACGTATTGCTGACATATATGTCTATAACATTGGAATATTTATGTACCAGTTGTCCAAAAACGAAATACCTGCTGTTATTGCTAAACTCTTTGTAAGAAATAGCACTATCCACCAATATCCCACCCGTCAAAGTAGTCTCTTCCATCTTCCTCGTACACGAACATTGTTTGCTCAAAGAAATATTACTTTTAGTGGTCCCAAGTATTGGAATGACCTTCCAATTGAACTTACTAAATCTACCTCATTATATGTTTTCAGACGCAAGCTGAAATGTTGTCTACTAAATGAATATGTATAACAAGCAGAGGAACACGTCTGATACACTCATCAGTGCATCAGATGTTTTCCTCAACAGTTATGTGATAGAGTCAATCTAATCCATTTATTTATCTTATATTGTTAAAATCAAAATATTGATGCCAACAGATCATACTCAGAATGTTGAATTATTTCTATTCATTCCTACTTTTCTTCATTCACTGTAATACCGAGATCTTGCCGTCATATCTCAGCTCTTTTTGCTGAAGTGGTTAAATGTAATTACTATACGTAAAATCACGACAAAACTTCGGTATGACTCACCATTTTTCCATTGCGCATGGGTAGTATGTTCATTATAGCGATTATACAATTATTAATCTCATATCGATATTTATGCTCTTCCGTGGTTAAATACATTCTTTTTCTTTAGTTGCACTTAAGTATCCTTCGCCGATTATTCTTTCACATTTGATGAAACTTTAATAATACGTGTAGTTGTTTTACCTAAACTTAACTATAACTGTTTCTTGTTCTTTTACACAACCCTGTAAGACTTACATTTTATTACTCTCTGGAGCCTATAACCAACAAGCTCTGCTTTTACTTTAGGCTCCTTCATATCCCCATTTCCAATTTTGTTAGTCATTCTTTTAAATTACGACAAGTAACCGAAGCTGATACAATATATTTTTGTATGTACTCATGTTTATTACATAAACACTGTATTATTTTTTATCGTTATTAATTCTTGTTAATGAACCTACAACCGACAATAATGTATTAACATTGAAATGTGAAATGTGAATATGAAATGAAATAAAAAGCGAACTACTATTACTACTACTACTACTACTGCTGCTGCTGCTTCTACTACTACTACTACTACTACTACTACTACTACTACTACTACTACTACTACTACTACTACCACCACTACCACTACTACTACCACTACCACTACCACTACCACTACTACTATTACTACTATTACTACTACGAACATCGTACTACTACTACTATCCTACCTATACTGTAATCCTACAATTTCTGTCATTCTCCTGCTACAATCGTACCCTACTATCACTACTACCAATCCTACCTCTATCTAGTAGCAATTTCCCTCTGCTTTCATTCAACCTCTACTACCATCCTGCCTCAACTACCATCCTGCCTCTACTACCATCCTACCATCCTACCTCTACTACCATCCTGCCTCTACTACCATCCTACCATCCTACCTCTACTACCATTCTACCTCTACTACCATCCTGCCTCTACTACCATCCTACTATCCTACCTCTACTACCATCCTACCTCTACTACCACATACCATCCTACCTGTACTACCATTCTACCTGTACTACCATCCTACCTCTACTACCAATCTACTTCTACTACCATCCCACCTCTACTACCATCCTACTATCCTACCTCTACTACCATTCTACCTCTACTACCATTCTACATCTACTACCATTCTACCTCTATTACCATCCTACCTCTAATACCATTCTACCTCTGCTACCCTCCTATACCTCTACAATCATCCAACCTCTTTTACCATTCTATCTCTACTACCATTCTATCTCTACTACCATTCTATCTCTACTACCATCCTACCTCTACTAGCATCATGCCTCTATTACCATGTTACCTCTACTACCCTTCTACCCAGACTGCTTCTACCTCTACTACCATCCTACCTCTTGATACAATTCTGCTACCCTCCTATACCTCTACAATCATCCAACCTCTATTACTATCCTACCTCTACTACGATCCTACTTCTACTACCCTCCTACATCTACTATCATACTACCTCTTCTAACATCCTGTACCTACTACCATCATACCTCTACTACCATCCTACCTCTACTGCCATCCTACCTCTACTACCATCCTACCTCTACTACCATCCTACCTCTAATACCATTCTACCTCTACTACCATCCTACCTCTACTACCATCATACCTCTGCTACCCTCCTATACCTCTACAATCATCCAACCTCTTTTACCATTCTATCTCTACTACCATTCTATCTCTACTACCATCCTACCTCTACTACCATCCTACCTCTACTACCATCCTACCTCTACTACCATCCTACCTCTACTACCATTCTACCTCTACTACCATCCTACCTCTACTCTCATCCTACCTCTACTCTTATCCTAATTCTACTACTATTCTACCTCTACTACCATTCTCCCTCTATTACCATTCTACCTTTACTACCATCCCACCTCTACTACCATCCTACCTCTACTACCATCCTCCCTCTACTACCATGCTACCTCTTCTACCATCGTACATCTACTACCACCATCTAACCTGTACTACCCTTCTACCTCTACTACCTTCCTACCTTCCTACCTCTACAACCATTTTACCTCCACTACCATTCTCCCTCTATTACCATCCTACATCTTAATACAATTCTACCTCTGCTACCCTCCTATACCTCTACTACCATCCAAACTCTTTCACCATCCTACCTCTACTACATGTAATACCAATCTTCATCTATTACTTCTACTACCCTCCTACATCTACCATCATCCTACCTCTTCCAACATCGTGCACCTACTACCATCCTACCTCTACTACCATCCTACCTCTACTACCATCCTACCTCTACTACCATCCTACCTCTACTACCATCCTACCTCTACTACCATCTTACCTCTACTACCATCCTACCTCTACTACCATCCTACCTCTACTACCATCCTACCTCTACTACCATCCTACCTCTACTACCATCCTACCTCTACTACCATCCTACCTCTACTACCATTCTACCTCTACTACCATCCTACCTCTACTACCATCCTACCTCTACTACCATTCTACCTCTACTACCATCCTACCTCTACTACCATCCTACCTCTACTACCATCCTACCTCAACTACCATCCTACCTCTACTACCATCCTACCTCTACTACCATCCTACCTCTACTACCATTCTACCTCTACTACCATCCTACCTCTACTACCATCTTACCTCTACTACCATCCTACCTCTACTACCATCCTACCTCTACTACCATCCTACCTCTACTACCATCCTACCTCTACTACCATCCTACCTCTACTGCCAATCTACCTCTACTACCATCCTACCTCTACTACCATCCAAACTCTTTCACCATCCTACCTCTACTACATGTAATACCAATCTTCATCTATTACTTCTACTACCCTCCTACATCTACTACCATCCTACCTTTAATACCATCCTACCTTTACTCCATAACCCGGTACCCTCCTACCCTTTCTCTACTACCATCCTACTTATGTAGTGCCATTCTTCTTTCGTACCGCCCCCCCCCCCCACATGTAAAAAAGATATTTTAAAATGAGCATGGTAGTAGCAGAGGCGTCTCGCCATCTTTAGAACGGGGGCGGGATAGGGGTGGGGATGAGACATGATTATGCATTCTTCGGAGGTTTAGGCTTAGTACGGGCTACACAGTTGAGTATAAGAAAATATTGGGGGAGCAACTGCCCACTCTGCCTTTGGACCGACACTTCTACCAGGTAACATCGCAATCATTCTACGTTCACTTCCCTCCCCCAACTCAGTGTTAAATTCATTATCGATGTTAAGGTTAGGTTTATAGGGTTAGAGCAATAATTTTCCTCAACCCGTCCACTCCCCCCCCCCAAAAAAAAAAAAAGAGAGAGAGAGAGAGAGAGAGAGAGAGAGAGAGAGAGAGAGAGAGAGAGCGCGCGCACGCAGAATTTAACATCTGTGGATATTTGTACGTATATTTTATTAAATTTTCTTACTGGAAACCATTAAGCATATTCGGCACTACCCCTATTCCCGTTCAGTTTGAATGATCTTCTTTAAATATTGTGCATATGATATAACATGATTTCTAGGCACTATTATTTTCCAGTGTTAAAGAAGTATTTGGTGAACAGTGTAAATCGACCTTTAAACATGTTAAACCCGGTAACAAGTTTATGTTAAAACATTACAAGTGGAGCTAGGGGATATTGGCTCATAATTGCTTCACTCTGAAAGAGGAATTGATGTCTCAAAAACAACAGTAATTAACATCAAATCTTATCATCGTAGATAAGATTGACTGTTGCATTCTTAATAATTTCCTTTGATCTCCCGTTGTTTGATTTCACAATCGTTAAAAAAAATCCCTAATTGATTATTTTACAGTATGGTTGTAAACATTGAGTAATACTGTGAGTAGATAAAAGATTTACAATCAGAACTTTACAGCAAAGTTTGCTTACTCGGAATAAAAATGACAGAAAATTTCGAAGTATGTAATAGCTATGGAGGGAACAGTCGTGTATTTAGATCTGGGGAGTGAACTACACATGGGGTTTTTTTTTCTGTGATCTGAAGCGCCCACTGCTGCAATTCCATTTTTTTTTCACCTTTTCTTCTCTTGGGGTATTCAAATGGGGGCGTACGCTGGCTCCACGCTATGCTCAATTCAATTAAAATATTGTTAGTCATGCACAAAAATAAAGATACAGTTGGCACGAAAATCATTCTCTGGATACGCCATCGTAGAGTACTACTGTCGTTTTGAGGAACAGGTAGGGGAGAAGGAAAGAGAATGCTATACTGTCTTGTGGGCCTATTGCAAGAGAGTAAGAGTTATAGGTCTTTAGGGGGCTGTATGAAGAAAGCATGATCATGCATGCATTAACGTAAAGAAGATGTGGGGGGGGGGAGAGAAAGAAAGAGAAAGAGATTGAGCGAGTGAAGGAAAAAAGGGGAGGGGTAGAGAGATTTTTAAAAAAGAAAAAAGGGAGGGGGAATAAGGAGAAAAGGAAAATGACGAGACAAGGGGAAAGATATCAGAAGAATGAGGGATGGAGCAATAAGTACAGAGAGAGAGAGAAAGAGAGGTCTGAGAGGAGAGTGAATGAGACAGAGATTTAAATTTTAAAAAGGTAGGCATAGTAGGGAGATAGATTAAGAGAGAGAAAAAAAATTGTAGAAATATAAATTGATAGAAACAGAGAGGAAGGGATCGGTTAAGGGTTGAAGTAAAGAAAGGGGAGTATAGAGACAAATAGACAAACGGATAGACAGTGAGACAGCCATTGATTAAATTGAGAGAGAGAGAGAGAGAGAGAGAGAGAGAGAGAGAGAGAGAGAGAGAGGTTGAATTGATTTTCTCATGCAGACAACCTTCTGTGTCTATCCTCGCAAATTTTCCGATGGAAACAAATTGAAGGGTACAAATTGACATGTTTTGACTGTTTTAGTCTGTCGATGGGATAAACAGATCCCTTGTAATAGTGACTGATTGAAAACGGCATTTTACCTATATTCATTTTGCGGAGGCTTTTTTTGTTGTTGTTGTAACTTTTAGAATTGTGTGTTTCTGGTTCAAATTCAATATTATCAAAACAATTCCTCCTTTAGGCATGAGCCCTATATTCCAAGAACACTGCCTCTATATACATATTTAAGCCTTTGTTATTCGCCTGATATCCCCCCCCCCTCTCTCTCTCTCTCTCTCCCTCTCTCTCCTCTCTATTCTCTTTCTCTCTATCTCTCTATCTCTCTCCAATTTATTCTTCGCCTTATATCTCACTTCTCTTTCTCTCTCTCTCCCTCTCTCTCTATTATCATTTTTATCTCCCCCTCTCTCTTTCTTTCTCTCTATCTCTCTCCAATATTTTTATCTTTTATTTCATATCCCAGTGCACTGCTCTCTCTCTCTCTCTCTCTCTCCCCCCCCCCCTCTCTCTTTCACTCTCCTTCTCCCTCCTCTCTCATGATCTCCTTATCTCTCTCTCCCTCTCCATCTCCCCCACACTGCATCCACTCATGTTCGTCTCACACTCACCTTGCTCCAATCCTGTGTAGAAGACATCAAACCTAGTCATTCTTAATCATAATTCCCAATTGCCGGATATGTTATATGATTTCCTGTCATTTCATATTTCCTTCCATAGAGCATGTCATGCAATGATGACAGGACGAGCATCACAGCATAAAATTCACACTGACCAATTATAATGCATGGGCCGCGGAACCAGGGGGGGGGCGGGTGGGCTGGGGATGTAGCCCCCCCCCCCCCCTACGCGCGCGCACACACACACACACACACTTTTTTGAGTGGACACGTTTCATAAAATCTCGGGAAAAAAGTTCGAAAATTGTCATTAATGAGTGAAATCAAATCAGCCCCCCCCCCCCCTTTCAAAAACGCTCAAAGTCCCGATCCGAAAGACGTGACTGAGATTCGAACCTTGGTCCGATCAGAGTCAGTTTGTAGGCAAATACAAAGAGCTGCCCGTAGACGTTACTGCTAGATCAACTCCTGATCATTGGATTCCTGTGTGTTAAACTTTCCCTTTTATTCTGATTTTTTAAATATACCAGTAAACCCGGGGGCGGATCCAGATTTTTGAAAACAGGGAACACTGATTCTGAAAAATATCTGACAAGCAAAAGAAGATTAAGGTTATCACATTTTAAGGAGCATTTTAGGTCAATATGATTAAGAGAGGACACATTTCTTGGGTTGTACTTCATTTATTTTCCCATATGGGTCTTAAAATGGGACATGGGCCAAGTGCTCACCCCTAAAGCCGCCAGTGCTATAAACGCAAGTTATTTTTTTTAATCATTTTTTTTAAAAATTATTGATATTTCATCAGGGTAGCCCATTCAACAAAAGTTGATCTTCCATGAGGCCCTGAAAATACAACAAAACTATATGATTTGAAATACAATCAGAGGAGCATACATATATCAATTAAGCAATAACATAAGTAATTATAAACGAATTCAATAAAATTGTACCAAAACTAAACCACAATAAATAATCCGTGTCAATAATCATAACTATTGAGCTTGTTGATGTGGGTAAGGATAAAAAAAATAAAATATAAAGAATGAGAGACAGAGAAAGGAAAGAGAGGAAATAAGGATTAAGAATTAGGCATGGAGAAAGAGAGAGAGGTGGCGGAAGTGTAGGGAGGGAAGAGCAACAAAAAAAAACCAAAAAAAAAAGAGAGAAAAAGAGAGAGAGAAAAAAACCTTGGAGCAGAAAAATAATGTTAATTCGAAACAGTGACATATTCTTCAGCAATATCTTAACTTATATTCAGAAAAATTCTTATAATATTCAATATGAATCCTTCTCTCTCCTCTCTCCCGAGATGTGTCAATAAAAAAACAACAGGACAATACAAAGTCGAAAAATTATACGACAGATAGGCGATTGAAAACTGGTAGTATATTAGTTTCATTTTGAAATAAATTCATTTGAATTGTCTAGAAGCTATATTAGAAGAGGTTTATTACAAAATTAATGCTTGAGCAATATTTTTTTTTCCTCCTGGAAGTGATAATGTATTGCACAACGTTACAAACTTTTCATGAACATATTTTGAAGGGTTTTACCATACAGTCCTCAAGTATTTCCTTTTAAAACCACCGTTTTCACTTGTTTTGCTGGTTTGAAACGACCTCAGTAGCCGGATGTTTTTACTTTACAGGTTTTTCCTCATTATAATCCATGGAAGATGGCCAAACAAACGACAAAAATTCAGGAAAAGGGAAAACCAAGGGGATAAAGTTCATGAGAATACCAATTTCATGTTACTCTTACGTTCAATGAACCAATTCCTGATTTATGGGAATCTTAATTAATTTCTGTGATTTTTTTTTTCCTATGAAATGTTGCTGAAAATCTTACTCATTTCATTTTAAAACTGGTTTTCGTTCAAACATAATATCATGAAACGAATGATAAACTATTCATTAGGAAATATAAGAACTGAAATTGATTTGGAAAAAAAAAATCGATGGAATGGAGGGGGGGGGGGGTGTGCTCAATATGTTGTTGTTGGTTTTTGTTTTGTTGTTTTGTTTTTTAAATTGAAGAAGGCTACCGATTAACATTGAATTACTATTGGACCTAAGTTCAATGAATACATGATAAGCGCAAGAAACAGACACTCAACTTCACCAAAATGAAATTTAATGCAGTTTAGAGAGATTTTCCCTGATTCAATTTCCCTTCACCATGTAATTTTGTTGTGCCCCCCCCCCCCCCCCCTTTCTCTCTCTGTCATTTGTTGTAGGTTATGCGCGGGATGGAAAAACATAACATTTTCCACCATTTAACTGCTCAATGTATCATCCTTTTCCCATGATTTTTCTCCTCGCGTTGTGATATCTCTTTTCCCATGCTCTCAGCCAGCTTCTGATAGAGTTCAGGGTTTCCATCATTTAATGAAAACAAAGTTTCCTGATTTTTTTCCCCCCGAGTTTCAAAATTTAAGGATCATTTAACAAAAGGCACTTTACACACTAAAAAGCCTCCTTAGGCAATGATCCAGCGGATACGCTGTTTGGACACAGACTGGCTACATGAACATGTACTTTCTCTTTGAGCCAACGAAATTCCCAGATTTTTCCTGATTGGTGTGCTTTTATTTTCACATTCCCCAACTTCTAGAAAAAACTGCCACATTTCTATGACAAATTTACTCTCAGCCAGTCAGATGCAAGGATTTCAGTAGCTTATAACAACTATCGTAACTTGTTAGTGATAACAAGTTTTATGAAACGGAGCCCAGCTTTTTTTTTTTTTTTTTTTCCATTCTTGTCAGATTGCCATGCTCCCCTTCATTTACTCATTTCTGATTCTCCGACTCTTGAAATTTGCTTCATGCTTCAAAAAATACAGTTGAACCTTGTTATAAAGAACACTGTTATAACAAACTCTCGTTAAAACAAGGTAATTTTGCCGGTCCCACTTCTTTGTATTCTATTGTTTGTTAGCCCTGATATAACAAAGAGGTAATTTCCCTGGTCTCAACGAGTTTGTTATAACGAGGTTCCATTGTATCCAGTTCCTCATTCAGTACCCTTCCTGTCATATCTCTCTCGCTCTCTCTCCTTCATCAACTCCAGCTTACATCTATTCTTCCATCCCTCTCTCACCGACTCTCCTTTGGTCAAAATATAATCTTTGTCTGCAGACCACTGTAAAAACAGAAACTTTCTTGTGCATTTAATTTTCGCGATTTTCGCGAGTGGATCAGACTCGCAAAAGTTTCATGCTAAAAAAATTTTGAAGTGGAAGCTCGTTAAAAAGAGCACTGATATAACAGACTCTCATTATAGCAAGGTAATTTTGCATGTCCCAATCCTTTGTATTTTACTGTTTTTTATCCCTGATATAACAAGGTTGTCATTTAACAAGGTAATGTCCTTGGTCCTAAGGAGTTTGTTATAACAAAGTTCCACTGTGACACAACACTGAACTTTTGCAATAGACCTGTTCACAAATATATTCAAATTTTATGCATACTTTTAAAACAAAGGTTGATCTTGACAACCTGAAAGCTTGTCAGAGGCTTGTCAGACATAGCAACAAGTAATGTATGCAAACTGGATTCCAAGTACTGTAGTTCATTCATTATTAACAGGTTAATGGATTACCTCGTTCCTAGGTCCCCAGGAAAGAAACATCCATAAATTTTAATAACTTTGTGAACAGGTCTATTCACAAGTCTCTTTATGTGAAAATGGCCGTCGTCTACATTTAGCCAAAGTTTCATGTTGCGAACATTTCCGGTTTTACAGTAGTTTACACTAATATCGTTGACGAATCAACATTTGCTCCAGCCCGAGCAACTATTGCTCCTCGCTTATTTCACCAAGTATATTTACGGTCAGGGATGGCATTGCGACTGGATTTTAGGTTAGGTTTAGGGTTATGGTTATACAGTGGAAACTCAGTATAAAGAGGTCTGATATAACAATATTTTTGACATAACAAGGTAATATTCCTGGTCCCAGCTCTTTATATTCTATTGTTTTTTTAATCTGATATAACAAGATTCCTGTTATAACAAGGTAATTTTGATGGTCCCAAGGACCTCGTCATACTGAGTTTCCAATGTACTGTTGGGTCCAGGGTAGAAGATGAGAATACAATTACAGTTAACCTTGCGTAACTCAAAGTCGCAAAAGTCGAACTTTTCGTGATTCTAACCTGTCCTAATTTCCTAATTCTCCTTTAAAGTGTCAGGTACTGACAGACCATAAATCTGTTCTGCAAAACACTGTACATCAAAAAGAAGACGTGACCCAGAAGTATTTTTGTGACGAATAATCTGCAAATTTATTCAATGTTCCTAGATGATGTTTACAGATTTAGTGAGATTCATCTGCATTCAATATGGTGAAAGTCCTCTTGATATATTCACTGTCCACCTAAATCTGTCCATAACTCGCTGACAGGCATGTTCCCAAAGGATTGCAAAGAGCAGCTCTCTGAAGCTTGATAACAGACGGTACTCTCCACGGACAGAATGAAAAGAATTTGACTGTTGGTGGTGACCATAAGTGGACAGATCCGAAGCGTTTGTGGGGGTTGACAGAATGACGGAATGATCTTTGAGAGTAGGGTGATGTGAATCTGAGAAGGCAGGCCGATAATTTCTGGGATGTGTGCATTTAGAACTGGATCATTTGTCCCTGGTTAAGGTAAGGATGAAAAGAAAAGCAATGAGAACAGGGACTAATGTCATGTAAACAAATTCATCTCTTGAGCAGGTTTGAGCTCTGTTCAGACTTCAGACAAGACACATAAAGTGCCTCCAAAAAAGAACTTCACATGTAAATGACTGGCAAGAGGCAATACCTTGCAGGTAAAAAAACACATCTGCGGGCAACAATGGTTCCCATTGTATACTAGGGCCCTGTTTCATAAAACTTGTTATCAATAACAAGTTACAATATTTGTTATAAGCTACTGAAATCTTTGAATCTAATTGGCCGAGAGTGTGACTTTGTCATAGAAATAAAGCAGTTTTTATTGATAACAGGTTTTATGAAACGGGGCCCTGCTGTGTGTTATAAGATACAGAAATGTGAAGCGCACTAAAGCATGTCTCATTTAAAGATTTTTACAGCCTCTTGTCTGAATTAGCCTTTTGTCATGTGTGGAATGCAAACCATAAAAACTTGATTGTTCAAAACTTATTTTCCACTATTTAAAGATAAAGTTAAGTTCTGGTCATGTGATTATATTGTGAAAGAAACTGTCTGGATGCAATTGGGAAAGGTTGATGATATCTAAATAAGGATTGGTGTATACTGTGAGGTTTTGGAATCATCAAAATGATAAATCAACCCAAACTCGCTAAAAGGCACATGCACCACACACAGAAATGGGTATATGGGGCTGCACACAGATGTGGCATGAATGTTGAGCCCGAACAGTTCAGCTATTATTTGTCATATTTCGAATTTAACGGCATTTGAAGAGAAATCCTTTTCAGGGGACATTTCTACTAACTGACATAAAAGGAATGAGAAAGCTTACAAATTATTTTTCACCTTTCCCAGAACTCAACCTTCCCTTTAACTCACTCCCTTTTCTGTATCAATATAGCTGCACTGAACAGAGGGAGTTGCTTCACACGAGAAGAGGTGTGTCTTGTAGTTTTTAACTGTCACAAAGCTTGTGGATGAGAAATTACACTTCTAAAATAATGGAAACTCTTTTCCAGAGCTCATTTTGAGCTTTCCAGAGCTCATTTTGAGCTTTCCAGAGCTATACTGATCTGAGCTTCCTGCTAGAGGGCAAAACCCTTTCTTAAATTCTATGACACCATATACATATACCTTCCTCTTCTTCCCTCCTCCAGACTTAATTCAAGCTTTAATCTTATAGAGGTCAAGTTCTGGGAAGAGTGAAAATAATTTGTGATCCTTCTGATTCGTTTCTTGTCAGTTTGGAAGAAGACCAGAGTAGCAATATACACAAATTCTTATGATGACATGATCAATCTTTCCCAATTACTTCCAGACAGTTCCTTTCACAAGGTAATCACATGAGCAGCACTCAATTTTATCTTACACCTCAAACTTAAAGTCCATTCAACCTACCTTCCTCTTCTTGTCTCCTCCAAGCTCGAAATGTTTACATCTCTTGATTGGAAGTTGCTTGCGGAATTTACATTCATGGCATTCCATCCTCAGTACAATCTTCTTGGTTGTCTTGGCCTGCAAGCAGATAATTCAAAAGTTTAAAAATCCTTAATATTAACCCTTTCAAGACAACTGACCACATTTTGTGGTTTGGCTCAATAACTTTTTATTTAGAGCTCTAAAAAATATACCAGATGCATGTGTAGAAAGAGAATTTTTTTTTGCATGCACTGTGTCCACTTTTGTTGCATGACCATATTGCTTTTGATGCCAGGAATTTTAAAATGGAGAATAAGTTTCAAAATCTTTATATTGGCAACACATTGATAGGTTTACAAAAGAACGTAAAGACCAGGAACCATCAAAACAAGTGAATGAGTAAATTACGCAATGCGTAATAAATGTCCCCGCCGGAAGTGCAGATCTGTGGAAATTAACAAGCCTGAACCTTAAAACTTCAGTGAAAAACTTTAGTGAATAAAATAATAATGTTACTGCATGCAAAAGAAGAGAATACCAACAATGCATGTATACAACTGAAATATAAAACATGAAAACATTATAAACCTTCAGCCATTTTGAATAAATTTGCATAAATTTGCATGAATAATGAATTTCAAAATTCTGTGTAGAAGTTTGGAAGCCCCCACCCAGCCCTATCAGATAAAACAATCGGAATCAAAATCCGATGTGAAATAGAGGAGAAGTAGCATTTTTCGTCAATTTTGAATAAATTTGCATAAATTTGCATAATTAATGAATTTCAAAATTCTGTGTAGAGGTTTGGAAGCCCCCACCCAGCCCTATCAGATAAAACAATCAGAATCAAAATCCGATGTGAAATAGAGGAGAAGTAGCATTTTTCGTCACTTTTGAATAAATTTGCATGAATTTGCATAATTAATGAATTTCACGATTCTGTGTAGAAGTTTGGAAGCCCTCACCAAGCCCTATCAGATAAAACAATCAGAATCAAAATCGGCCAAGAAATGATGGAGAAGTAGCATTTTCTAACATTTGAGCACACACGGACAGACGAACGGACGCACGGACGCACGGACGGACACACACACACACGCACACACGAACGGAGCCCGTTTCATAGTCCCCTCACGAACTTCGTTCGGCGGGGACAATTAGCTTGTTATATCAGGAATCTCCTTGTATCAGGTGAAAAAAAAAAAAAAAAAAGAACATAACCACCGGGGACCATATGTGTTCCATAGCAGTTTATATACACACATTGTTCCCAGGATTTCATGAAAACAAAATTCCCTAATTTTACCTGATTTTGCTGAGATGGTGTTTCAAGATTCCACCATTACTATTTCGACCCTTTGTCAACCTATCTATTGAAACGTCTTCAAAACGTCTATTCCTCATGCAATATACAAAATATAAAAGACTGACTGCTTTCAATTTGGGCAAGTGAAATTCTCTCGTTTTTCCCCCCGATTTGAGTTACTTTTCTTGAATTCCATGACTTTTCTCTGATAGCAGATAAGAAGAACACATTTTCCAGGTTTTCTGTTTTCCTGGACAGCCGGGGGAAACCTGTAATGCTACCGGCTGGTTGGTCATTTAGTCACTTCAGGATGCAGAAGGAAAACTTACCTTCTTACGGAAGATTGGTTTAGTCTGTCCTCCATATCCCATCTGCTTTCTGTCATAACGCCTCTTACCTACACAAAGATGAGATAAAGGAGAAAACCATCAACCAGGGTTTCAGAGGAACCCTTTTTCATAGGAGGTCCGCACTGAAAATTTATGGTCTCCATGCATGCTCCAGTTATTTTTTGAAATTTTGAAACGGCACTTATGTCCATTGGCATGACAGTAATCTACAATAGCCACTCTCTGCCCAGGTGAAGTAAATGGGTACTTGGTAGGAAGAAATCCCATGTGCATCAGGCACCTTACCATGGTAGCTCAGTTTAAGTTGGGGTAATAATATGTTTGCAGGACTTTCAAAGAGAACAGTAATAATTCCGATGAGGCTACCATGGGTAAACAAGACATATTCCTATTTTTAGTATCATCATCATAATTAGGGGTTTGGGGACCCATGTGCATCAGGCACCTCTTTGTAGCGAGCCCTGCCATCACCAGATTGATTACATTGCTCCATGCATCTACACTACAATATTGATGATACTGACAATTCTTGAAATCTAAGTTTCTTGTAGCTCGCTCCCTACTTTTTTCTCCCCCCCCCCCCCCCAACTGAATATGAGTGACTTACCCTGGGTGTAGAGTGAAGCTTTGCCAGCCTTGTACTGGGTAACCTTGTGGTTCATGTGCCTCTTGCACTTCTTGCAGTAAGTGCGGCGGTTCTTTGGAACGTTCACCTAGAAAATGCACGAAGAAAACAAAAAAGGTTAGAAAGATTTTAGATTGTCTTTTCACGTTTTTTGACAGCGAAGCATGTCATTTTCACTCTGTAAAAACTGACAGGCCATATGATCTGTCTGCACACTTAGATCTACACATTGTGTGTCAAGACAGGTAGGTTATCAAACAATAAATTGAACCCTACGTCTGAACACCAAAGATTTGACTTGAAATTGAACAAGAATTTTATCAAAATTCCTCTCAAGCCTAATTTTTAAAGTCTATTCCTGTATTCTAATGAGTATTGGTGTTAGAAATTTCATCAAAATTTAAGCAAGAACAATCTCAATGGCTCAGTGCTATTTTCACAACGAAAAATGTTGAGATCGCCATTTTTCTGAAACCTTAGTATTGTCAATTTATATTGGAATTTCACCAAATCCAAAATGATAGTCTAACGTTAGAATGTTATTTTTGTTTTGCTGTAGATCTAGTGTAGATTCTAGAGACCAAGGGGGTGATTCACTAACAGCTAAACTCAATTTTCTGATGAATTTGATTGGTCTATAGCTTTCAAAAATTGATTTTAGCTGTAAGTTAATCACCCCCTGGGGTAAAATTTAATTAGATTAGATACTATTCAGCAGAACATGAGATATGGCTCGACTGACATTATGGCTGCAGCGCCCAAGTCTGTGCAAGTGCGTAACTGCATGATTGTGAATTTGTGATCAAACACAAACACAAACTTAACATTTTTATTTTAGCCCAAATATTCATGAAGAAATTTGACAAAATGCTGAAGAAACGTAGAAAGGTCTTTTTTAGTAATTCATTCACAAGCCTCGTGCCTTGGAATGTTGTCTTTCGTGTGCAGAATCGTGAACTGCGTGTAAAATGCATGAGTGCGCAGACATGGGCACTATAGTATTGTTTATGCAATGTCAAAATAACAAGGCTGCCTTTCCTTGCAAAATGATATTGTTCTTGCTCAAATTTTGATGAAATTTTTTGACACAATTAGCCTAGAATCTACTAGGCAAAAGTCAAATCTTACGTGCGCAGACATAGATTAAACGTTAGGGCTCCCCATCATAAATTGGGCACGAACTTTATTCTCCCCATCATTAATTGTGCATAAACTTTGTTCACCCCATCATGTGCCATTAGCTTAGGCTGTAGTCTGCATTAGCTACACGGGCTCGATGTTTTATAAAATAAGACACTGAACACCAAGCCACACAGGGGAAGCATGTAAACAAAAAAAATCAGTTGGCAAAATTCATCCATTTCCGCATAGATCTAGCTATACGAGCTCTGTGGCTTATCAATCTGGTACTGGCCACAGAGCTATACAGCCCATGCCTATAGTATACTGTGTGTGGAGGAGGATATCAACCAAAAAATCTAGATCTAAATATCACCATTTCCCACATACTGTGAGCCATGCAAACCACCCTCGGAGTTTGCTAAAGGGGTTACCTTCCAGGATCAACTAAGATTGTAAAAATTGAATGAATAAAAAAGAAAAAAAGCCACAAAATCGGCAGGTGTGATCTGGTCTTTTTTACCTTTCATATGTAACTTGTATATATGGGACTACACCAATCTTTATCTTGCATGTGTAGTCAGTCCCATATCTATGTAAGTTACAAGTGCAAGGTAAAAAAAACCCGATCACACCTGCCGATTTTGTGGCTTTTTTTCTTTTTTATTCATTCAATTTTTACAATCTTAGTTGATTCTGGAAGGTAACCCCTTTAGCAAACTCCGAGGGTGGTTTGCATGGCTCACAGTATGTGGGAAATGGTGATATTTAGATCTAGATTTTTTGGTTGATATCCTCCTCCACACACAGTAAAGATCTAGGCATGGGCTGTATAGCTCTGTGGCCAGTACCAGATTGATAAGCCACAGAGCTCGTATAGCTAGCATAGATCTACAGCGAACCTTGCACTTGCAAACCACCTCTGAACTTTGAACTTTTGAAGTTTGCTAAACTCTTCCTTTTCCAGCCCATCTGCCCACTTCAACAATCAGATCATGAGAAACATTAAAAAAATTAAAATTCATGGCAACATTCATCACAAAGACGTGTGGCTTGTCTTGCTGGTGTGCACTGTAACGTTAGAATGTAGACGACTAGACTAGTGCAATATTGGTCACCAGGGCCCTCTTGGGTCTTGCATAAAAAGTTGCGATTACACGCAACTCCATTTTCAACCAATCAGGGATTCAGGATCGCGTATTTGGGACTTGCGCTTAATTGCAACTTTTTATGCAAAACAAGAGGGCCCAGGTCAAGCAGGTCACCTATTCAGAATCATATTTTCATTCACATCCATAGACACATCTAGGACTAGGACTAGATCTAGATCTAGGTCAATCAAACAATTTGACTTCTGATAATCCCCACTAACATGACTAATCATATACTATGAGTATGAATCGAAGGGCTCTCTTAGCCAACTAAGCTTAGCATTTTATTAGTAGCCTCGCGATTGCTTCATTTGCAAAGCCTCACTACAGGAGTCAAGTCTTTTCCATAGACTTCTAGAGTTAGTCAAGGATTGTAATTCCGAACAGATTGTATTACCGAACGTGTAAAGTTAAGCGCCTAAAATGGGTTTTCATACGCTTGGGAAATACGCGTATGAAAACCACACTATTGAAACAAAGGTGTGTCTTTTTCCCATAGGTTTCACACGTTCGGAATTACGGTACCTTTTTCAAGGGACCAAAACGCCGCGTCGTTGGGAAGGGGTTCACTCGGAAGGGAATATCGTATTAAATCTACGTTGTCTTTTTAAAATTTAATCAACTTCTTTTTCTGTAGGACTTTGAGCATTCATTATGTAAGTTTGACAGATATTCGTTTGATATTTAATTTTCTATCGTTGATTTTCTGAGAAGTGTTCGGACACTGGATCAACCACCATATTACACGTAGGTGTACATACACGAACATGTATCGCACAAATTCTTATTATGTGGCTAATTTACGTACGAGAACCAGCCTAATATAAACTTAAAAGCAATTTATATCAAGCTCATTTATCATGTTTTGCTGGAAATTCGAAAAATATCATTATTTATCAAGGATGGTTGTGATTGAAAGAGATTTAATTAACAGTAAAATTTCTTCCGTACCATTTTGAGAGATATCTCACGTCAAGAGAATCTTGCGAAGGCAAAAATGAAAGAACAGCTTTCATTGGCCAAAATTTTCTTCTCGTTTTGAGTCGATCCTTTTGATTGGCTAATGCGGTATTGGGACTTGAATGGCTATGGTGGCCTAAAAGCTTCCTTTTAAAATGAAAATTTCTGAATCCTACAGCGGCTGCAGCATGCAGTGCTCGGATTGGTGAAATTATAATTGTGCACTTTTTCATAAAAACATTATACATTTGGCATGTAGTGGCGTATCTACGGGAGGGGGACAGAGGAGGCACGTGCCCCTGGCGGCACCACTTCAAGGGGGCGCACAAAACACAAAAGAGAGAATTAAGGGAAAGGGCAAAGGGGGGGGGGGAGTTGCGGTCTTGTTGAAATGCCCGGCCCCCCCCCCCCCCCATCCTGGTATAGTGCATAATGATGCATGAACACATTTTAAATGACAAAATTTTCTAAAGCTCAGTCAATTTTCTCCCTCGCATATTTATCTTTCTTCAGGATCTCGTATATTTTTGCCCCGTCAGTATAAGATATAGTGCATAAACTTAAGTACATTTAAAGGGTTCCTATAGCGCATGAGTTTCATAAAAATCTTGTTATGGTTTAATTATATAAAATAGCTATTCCAAAGGTTCAACTTTCAACGACAACAAATTCCAACTTTCGATTGCCTTGCAAAATATCTCGACTGTATTTAATTAGGCATTTCATTGATTTTGCGCCCAATATAGGAAGAAGTGAATAGAACAATTTTTATAAATGTTGGAAATTGGAAATAGACTCTAAAGCTAGATTAATGTGTTCCTTTGCGATTTTTTCCCCAAAGGGAAACTTGAATCAGATATTGCATTTTTGAGGGTTGAATTTCCACAGAAAATTGCTGCTCAGTCTCTTTGCTCCCTCGCTTGAAGTTATTTATGAAACTTTGGTAGCCGTTATCTTTCTCCAAAATTTGCTAAAACGTCAGAACTTTCGCGCTTAGCGCGGGAGGGGGGGGGGAACTCCCTCCTTCTTGCATCCACCCCTGTTACATACAATGCAGTATGGCGTCCAAATAATTGAAAAGCGGTACGGGCGTCGAACTAACTCTAAGCTTAAAAAGGTGCTGCGAGCAGTTATCTTTCTCTAAAATTTGCTAAAACGTCAGAGCTTTCGCGCTTCGCACGGGAGGTGGGAAACTCCCCCTCCCTGCACCCACACCTGTTACATAAGTAAAATATTGCGTCCAAATTATTGAAAAGCAGTCAGGGCGTCGAACTATAACTTTCCGCCTAAAAAAAGTGCTACGAGCAGTTATCTATCTCTCAAATTTGCTATAAAATGTCAGAGCTTTCGCGCTTCGCGCGGGAGGGGAGGGGGTGGGGGAACTCCCCCCTCCCTGCACCAACCCCCCCCCCCCCTGGGGATCACGCTTTGCGTGCTTATCACCAATTTCGCACGCTTCGCGTTCTCACAACCCAACCCCCCCCCCCTACTGAAGAACCCCAGTGGTCACTGGTTTGTTGAACATAGATAAAATGATTCTAATTGTGATCATTATTACCGAAGAGAACCCAAAGGCCCAAATTAATCTATGTGCCAAATGGTTTTAACTTCTTGAAATCAAGGTCCGATATGAAAAGCCCACTTTAGCGGTCACATGGGCCCATCGATGGCCTACTGAAGACAATGCTTCTTTACCGTAATTTGATTTATTCCCTACCAAGATGGTGGCCATTTTTTTTAATGGGTACAACGGTCCCCAGGGTCCGAATTTTAGGTGGCCCCATATCCAGAATTATTCAGCTTCAAATACTCTACTCAAATGATATTGTCAGGATTATAAGCACCCATTATCCATCTGCACCTGTTTGACAAACCATAATATAGGGGCTTATTAAGTATCTGGGCTATGTATCAAATATAAAATATTAAATAAGATAAAACCCCCTCCCTTCAATTTAGATTTTTTTTTTAAAATACCCAGATGAGAAACTAAAAATTAATTTTACTTGGCCCAAGGTATATATGGCCGATCGGGTTGGTGTGGGGGGGGGGGGTGCCTCCATGCCCCCTAGATTCACTGTCTTATGGCAATATAGGTCTAGTTAAAACTAATTGTAAAACAATTTTCTCCCCCTCTATCCCCTCTCTATCTATCTCTTTCTCGATCCCCTCCCCTTATTCTCTTTCGTTTTCTTTTTCGCTATTCGTCTGGTGGCACTAATTGCCTCACAGTCGATTGTAGTTGATTTGGGATTTTCATTTCAAGTGTAATTTCTTATAAAGCTTTGTTAGTTCTGCTTGATTTGCGGAATACAACCCAACCTTCTTCTTAGGAATAAATCGTCAAAGAAAATTGGTCTTATTCCACAGTATCAAAAATACATGTGCCAGATAAGATATGTTGTTCAGTCTATATGATCTCTAAACATGACTTGGTCAACCATCCGAAATTATGTGTAGGCCTATTGGCCTAATTATTCATAAAGGGTTGGACAACTCTATATTTTCATGAATGTGTTTTGATAAAACCCTGTATGGTTTCTAATAAAATAATGACAATATCAAAATGAAATTCTCAATAGCCTTCAGACATAAAGACATGGAATGCCTAAATTGAATGTATGCATTTACTTTGGTGGTCAGAATCGTCTTGCTGATATAATAATAGTAACGATTTTCAGTACATGGCCTACACTTCCCTGACATAGCATCAATGCATGAATAGAGAAAGTAACCTATCGCCGGATTGCCATAATGATCTCTGAATAAAGCTGCCTGTTTAAGGACTGACCCTGTCCAAGCCTCGATCGGGGGGGGGGGGGAATTCGTTTTCAGGCCGAAGGTTCGTTTTTCCGAAGGTTCATAATTCCGAAGGTTCATAATTCCGAAACACAAATTTTCCATAGCAGGGGGTTCATAATTCCGAAAATGAAATAGGTTCATAATTCCGGACATTTGATGCATTACTCCGAAGGTTCTTAATTCCGAAGGTTCGTAATTCCGAAAATGCAATAGAGCCCTGCATAACAATTTTCGGAATTACGAACCTTCTCAATTATGAACCCTTTTTCATTTTCGGAATTATGAACCCTATTCCATTTTCGGGATTACGAACCGTCGGAGTAACGAACCTTCGGATTACGAACCTTCGGAATTATGAACCTTAAGTTCGGAAAAACGCATGTAACCTCTACGTCTACCAAGTAAAGGCTCTTTATCCTGCCGTTTCCTATATGAGCTGAGGAGTACATTCAATAGGCCGACAATGAAAGGCCGATTCTTCTTTCCCCCCTTCCCCCTCTCTCATTTTTTTTCTTATTTTCTCTTCTTCTTTTATTTCCCCCTCATTTTCTCCCTTACTTTCTACTCTTAGATGTTCCATTTTTTCATCCAGGAAACAGGTTTGCCTTTCCCAATCTATATTGTAGAATCTTCAGAAAATAGCGATCTTCTCTATAAGCAAAAACATGAAAAAATGAACTTTTCGAGAAGTTCGACTTATATTTAGGCCTTTTATTGCAGATTTGATCTGAAGTATTTCTTCAAGTTTATGTTTTTGAAGAAAATAAAACATTGTGCATTCTTTATAAAAGAAAATTGCTATCAATAACGTTACAAAACTTGGGCAAGGCATGGGGGGGGGGGGATCAGATTTCGGTGTGTGTTTTTGTTTGGTTGGTTTTTTTTGGAGGGGTGGGGGGGGGGCATTTGAAATTTTAGCCTATCAAGACAACTGTTGAATATTGATATTGGAATGATCTCATAAAAGCATCATGAACTATTGTCTCGATTGGATTGTGAACTTCATCAAAATTTACTTTCTAATTTTGTTGTTCCTCAAACTATTCTCGTCTTACATGTCTTATTTTGTAGAAAGCAAATTTGGACTTGTTTTTAACTTTTTGCCCACTGGGCATAAGCCCTTTACTATCTACCGCCTACCGGCTCCTTTCTTGGCCCAATTCAGTTACAAACAGGGTTGGCGCCAGGGTATTTTGATAGGAGGGGCAAGACGACCTAAAGATGACGTCATATTTTTTCTCCATTAAATATCAGGGGTAATATAGAGTTATATGTTTAAGACCTCTCTTTTTAATACTCCTCTTTCTTCTTTCTTCCCTTTTCTTCCCTTTTCTTCCTCTTTTTCTTCTTTTTCCTTCTTTTTTTTCTTTTTTCACTACTTGAAAAATCATAGGGGGGCGGTCGCCCCCTCTGCCCCCCTGTAGCGCCGCCCCTGCTCCCTTGCATTTTATTTCTTTATCATGTCTTTGCAATGTCTCATGGGTTACTAGTAGCCTAGATTTAGTGTGAAAAGTTCGAGATCATTCTGCCAGTTCGGATGTTGACGCCCTCTGTAGTTTTACAATAAATATTTCCTCGTGGTGAAGGAGAAACTCTGTCAATTCACCGGGAACACACCCAAATTCTTCAAAATGGTAAGTAATTTTAATCTTCATCCAGGAATAGTATTTACTTTGAACTTATTTCTTAACTTTGAGATGCATTATGTTGTGTGAGTGTGCCCCGTCTGTCGGTTTCCAGTACCAAACGAGTCGAGATCTAAATTGCCTGGCAACCGCAAAAGTCTTCGGTCCCATCTGTTGAATTCTGTGCATTTCTTTCTCGTGCTGAAAATGACGGTTGAGAAATTTTGTCAATTGAATGTTCGGCTTCATATTTTTGAACAGCATCTCCTAATCTCTTCAGTGTATTTGTATGCATTGTGTAAATATTGTCTAACAGATACATTCACAGACAAAAAATGTTTTTAAAAGGAGCATGCGAAGCAGCAGAGAAGACTGAGATCAAGATTGAAAGAGAAATTTGCCACCAGTTTTTAAATCTGATTTTTTGTTTTAAAAAAATTAAAGAACATTTATAGATTGTTTTGAATGGCTGGCACTTACAAATACAATTATTATTTGTCAGCTCTTGATTTTAAATAGATCTACAAGAAGCAATTTCTATTTTTAGACTATACGGTCTATACATCATGACCATGGACAGTAATACTAGATAACCTCACACTCCGTACAATCGTACCACAAAGAATTGCCTCCCATACAGCCATAGCAAGCGTGTGTTCGTAGCACATATGTGTGCTGGAAAGGAGCAAGATTGCCAGCCTAAAACAGCCTGAAAATTTCACTTGAAATTGATCAAGACGATAAGATCCCTTTGAAGAACATGAAGAATATGGCATGAAAATTCGATATTCTGTCATCCTAAAACGTAGACAGTAGAGGCGCACGGCCGATATCGGAGACTCTCTCCCATTTGGGAGACTGTCTCTCATATTGGAGACTTAGCTTACAAAAGGATAAAAGAAACAACACCAACAACAAGGCAGTTTATCCCAGCCAAATTTTTGCCTGACTGAGGTCAGAAACCCATTTGTTTTGTGTGTGGGTCATAACAAAAAATGTTATGAAAACAAAAGTAGACAGTGAATCTTTGAAGTAGACGGTCAAAAGGGGTAATTTATCATGAGGAATCTGCTTATCACATTTTCTTTTTGCGCCGAGGTAGTCCCTTGGTCGCAAATGTAAACAAAGAAAATCGATCTCCCAAATGGGAGACTGTCTCCCACATTGGCTACCAAAAATGTTTATGAAAGTCTCTGATAACAGAGACAATCTCCCAAATGGGACAGAGTCTCCGATATTGGCCGTGCGCCTCTACTGGTAGAAGGAAGTATTTTCTCCAAATTTTGCTGATGGATCCTGCTGAATATCGTAGAAGCAGAAGCAGAAGTAGAAGTAGAAGTACATGCAGGCCCATGCCTATGTGGGACTGTGTCATACTTCCACTGTTGCAGTAGTCAAAAACAGACAACAAAATCGCTCTGAGTAAGATTTAATTTTCTTAAATTTGCCAAATTACCTTATTCAGGAACTCTTGAACTACATGTACATGTATATTACAAATTGTGGGTTTCAGAGTTGAAAGTTAAATTTTAAATAAATATTTTCCTCTCAGGGATCTAGACTGGAACATTCCCCACTAGTACACACAAAACCTATTGAAGCCTATTCACCCGTTAGAGCTATTGTGGAGTACAAGCTTATCTTCAGATAAGCTTGTACATGTATAAGTGAGTGAGACTTTTCCCTTTTATTATATTTTGTCAGATTTATTTATGAAATTGAAATTTTCATGTACTGACATTTTGTGAGTTGTTTGAAAATCTTCCTGGGCGAGGAGTAGGCACTATGAACATGACAGACAAAGAGAATGGACAAAATAAACAACAAATCACAGTGGTTCTGGTAGACAAAAGAACATCCCTTCACTGCTGTTATGTAAAGTACATGTCAGCCTAGGAAATAATTTTTTTTTTTAGGGGCTACTTTTTTTTTTGCCTTGGGGCTACTTTTGAATTTTATGGGGCTATTTCTTATGTTATTGGGGCTACTATTTTAATGGAAAGTGCAGATTGGTTATCAATTTGTTTTTTTTGTGTTGTTACATTGGTACTAATCGTACCTCATGCACAGGTTTACTCTACGTCATACTGCCCAATTTAATTTTAAAATAGACCTTCTATAGATTTTTAAAATCTTAACTTCACCCCCCCCCCCATTATTTTTTTTTTTTTCTTCAAAATTTGAAGGAATAAATCAAAAATAGGTCAATTCAACAATACGTCAATTTCACCCGAATTTGCTGTCATTAGGCGTATTTTCCCGTATTTTCTCGCACATAATACTTCTAAATCCGCTTGGACCTACGTACATCTACGTACATATACACTGTGAATGCGCACAGTTCCGGGCGATTTTTCTTTTCTAATTTGTTTTCGCGGATACCATCTCATTCGATGAGCATCGCTCTCGCGCGCGATAAGTAGTAAGCCCCGTCATAAATACACCGATTTCTTGATTTGTAGAGCGTTTTCGTTGACTCTGTTTCTCACAACCCGACTTAAGCGCCGCGTGCTTTGAAAAAATGGCACTAATTCCGTATTTTTTAGGCAGGCTTTGGCTTTACAGATTGATTTTTTGAGGTGACTACGGACTTAATGTGGTAAGGGACAATTTCTCTGTGTGGTGTATAATATCCGGTCGTAGATCTAATGATAGTCTCATTACACGGATGATGGTAATTTTAGACCTATCATTGTAACAGTGACATTGCGTTTCGGAAAGGAAATTTTCACAAAAGGTGTTGCGCAAAGACTAAGTGAAATGAAGCTGTCGATGAATTTATACAACCCTGATATAGAATGAGGGTAGTTACTGTCTATCTTCAGTTTCCCTGTCGATATGCGATTGTTGTCATTTGGTCTAGCGCTCAAGATGCTACGCATTCGCGATGTGCTAAGCTCCGAGTCAACAACGAGATAAAAGGTTGAATTTAGCTGCTTTTTGAGCATAATAGTGATTTTCTTTCGAATCATTGATGGGGGCGACTCATATGAAAACGGTCGCCCCCAAATACAGGTTTTCCAGCATTTATTGGGGCGATATGGGGGCCGACGAGGGCGAAATCGCCCGTCGCCCCCGTGTATTTCCGACGCTGGTACATGTAAGTAGAACAGGTGAATATGCATGTGACACCTGTTCTACTTTTGTGCTTCACAATTTTTTATCTTGGCTCTAGTTACGGCACAACCGTTATCAGCAGACATTTCAAGGAATATCCAAATGCTTACTACATGTTTATATGTCTGGGTCGAGTGTGGCAAATACAGATCAATGTCTTGCCAGAGAACGTTGGTGAAGTTGCAGGGGCTCGAACCCCGGACCCTGTGATCCACTGTACAGTGAATTATCTGATAAACAACAATACCTGTAGTTGTTTCATAATGATGTGTTTCTTTTGCTATAGGTGTCACTACAACCAGTCCAGATTCTTAAGCACAATGCGGAGGAAGAGAAGGCAGAGCTTGCTCGTATGTCATCTTTCATTGGTGCTATTGCCATTGGAGACCTCGTCAAAAGTACCTTAGGACCAAAAGGAATGGTAAGATATGTGGGTTTTTAAGTTTTGTTTTTTTTTTGAGGGGGGGGGGTTGGAAATTCTGTGTGTACATATTTTGAAGTGGTACACAAGGGATTTTCTTCTTTTTCTTCATTATTAAAGCTCATAGACAGTCTCGGTAGCAAAAATCATACTGGCAAGGAACTTATCTAACATAGTCACATACTAATCTCCTTTTGTCATAAGACACATGTACGAGATTATTTAACATTCCATTCACGATTTCGAACAAATTTTAGTGTTAATATCTGTAAAAAATGCTTGGTAACGGCTTTTCACTGCCTCATGCTAAGACCATATCCACCCAAAGGTTCCCCGCACAATAAACCCAGCGCTTCGCACTATATGTAGTGTATTCTATACACACAGCAATCCTCATGTGAGCAGTGTGTGAGGCCGTTGTTTGAATTTACATCCCCTCTTTTTCGGCCAGGGATTTTTATTACTTTTCACCTCTCATTCCATAAATATTTCACTTGAGGAGGAAAAAACTTCACAGCATCTTAGTTATGTTAGTACCCTGCTATTTGTTAAGTAAAATCAAAGAAATTTCACGAAAAGTTTTTGAGGGCTTCCCAAAACTATCTATGTTACCTTTAAGGTGATTTAAAGAAGAGCAGACTTGATCCGTGAACTTTGTTCTGAGCAGCAGTGCAGTGTGAAAAATTTGTTTTTGTTAGTGAGAGCTCTCTTTTTTAGAATTTACTGCAGCAGTGTCAGTAAGGTCAGCTGCTGTGAAAAAGCTCAACAAAATAAAACTGAGTGGAATATAAGTCAGTCTGATTTGTTGTAAATTGTAATGTCCTTGAAGTCATGTTAAAGCAGGACTGAACTCATCAAATATTCACTTAATCTTTAATCTTTCTTCTATATTTTTCCAGGACAAGATCTTACAGAGCAACAGCCCTAATGCACCACTAACTGTCACTAATGACGGAGCCACCATTTTGAAATCCATCGGAGTCGACAATCCAGCTGCTAAGATCCTTGTCGGTAAGTTCACCAGCATTTTCTTGATTTTTTTCCAGCTTCTTGAAAGTAATGTACAAACAAAATTTGGTAGTAGTCCTCTTCCCCCTCAATAGGCTTTTAATGATGGTCCTTTTTGTTTTTGTTTTTTATATTAATTCATGTATTATACCTTGTATTTTGATTTTAAATGATTTGCATATATTTTGATGTTTGTATGTTTTTTAAATTGGAGAATTAAATAAAGACTGATTGACTATAACCATTATTGTGTAAAGTATCTTTTTTTTTCAAACATGTATGTTTTTTTTAAATTTTATTATAAAGTACCCAAACAACAAAGAAAGTATCATGTTGGTACATGTATTCCTATTTGATATGATAAATTGCCCATGTGTTATTCTCTTTCCTATTCAGATATCAGTAAGGTCCAGGATGATGAAGTCGGAGATGGAACTACATCTGTCACAGTTCTTGCTTGTGAGCTCCTCAAAGTAAGTCATCTCTCAACTCCAAATTTTAAAGGGGAATGAAACCCAGGGGGAAAATCCATTTTCATAAAAAGAGAGGATAGAGAGAAGTAATTTTTAAAAAGTTCCATCAAAATCGGTTAAGAAATGAGAAAGTTATGAAAGTTTGAAAAGTCTCAATTTACTTTCTATGGCGATCCTCAAATTGGCAATGTTGCTTCAAAATGACAGGTTTAGTAGGACAACTCTCCATATGTTTTGTACACAAAATTTCATATTTTCCCCGTTATCTCTCAAGGTGCAGCTTGTCTCCTTCTTAGCTCAAGATATATCAAGGAGAAATGTATTTGACACAACATATGTTGAGTTCACAAAAAGACAAGCATCATTTTTAGAGATTTCGTTAGGCTTTCGTTTCTTCAGAAATTACATCAAAAGTGTTGAAATATGTTTTAATGTCTAATTGTGTCACATTAAAGGTACTGAATTGCCAGTGTCCATGTGCATTGTATCATAATTCGCTGACACCAGATTTTGGTTGAATTACCAATGAAAATATGTGTGAGGGTAATTACCGGGGAGCAATTGTCATACAACCGATGTAAGAAGTTAGAATGAATGTGTGTATTTCATGTTCTTGCATTGTTCACATTTAAATCTGATTGAATGAACAGGAAGCAGAGAAGTTGATTGGTCAGAAGCTTCATCCCCACACCATCATCGCTGGCTGGAGGAAGGCCATTGATGTATCTGTTGCTGCACTCACTCAGGCTTCGGAAGACCACAGGTAAGAACTTTGGAGTGAGATGTCCCTTGGATAGGATGCTAAGCCATTGATAACCTTATTGCCTACCTGTTATGGCAGTCGGCTAAAATCTAAATTCACATAACCTTGATCTCATGTACACATTGTCCTGATAACTTAGCATCATGTAATAGCCATGGCTCTGTCATGTAGTGAGGAAGGCCTTTGATATAGCCATTGCTGCATTCACCCAGGTATTTGAAAACCACAGGTTAGAACATTGGAGTGAATTGTCTCTTGGATAGGATGTAGAGATTATCAGGAATGGAAGTGCATTTCAAGAGAAACTGACTTCAGTTAGGTAGCGTAGCGAAACGCAATGGCGCAAAAAGACGCAGGAAAGACGCGAGTTTTGTCTGTGCTTCTAAAATTAGAATTCGACATATCTGAATAAAAGTTTTCATATTATTTTACTTAAAAGTGTTCAAAGAAGTAAATACTAATTCTACATCCTAATGTTTGGTTCTACCTCTATAAAATAAAATTTTGATGTTGAATAATTTTGTCATATGCGTCTTTCCCACGTTTTTACACGCCACAAGGTTTCGCTAAGCTACCTTATATTGAATACTTCATAATGCAGTTAATAGATTTTTTCCCCCTTTTTCTGAGCTAAGTGGAGGCAAAATAAGTAAACCCATGAAGATGTGTGAAGTTTTGATGAATAGTTTTGTAGGATGCTACGTCCAGTATTCATGCTTTGCATTGTATAGTCATGTAAACAAGTACACATTAGAATTAAGGATTGCAAGATATGCCAAATTTTCATTATCTAATTGTGTCCAAAACTGAGTAATAATACTAAAAATAATTACAATTAATATGATAATAGAAGATAAATAATAATTATTAGTGGTACTGTGTAAGATGGTTATCTTTAGTGGATGATATTTCTCTGTTATTTGGGAAATGGGACATTTTGGAAAAGAGGTAAAGGCTTATAAAATGATTGTGTGGTGTCTCTTTTTCATGTATAAGTTTTAATATATGTGATTCTTACCCTCTCTGCAGTAATGATCCAGAGAAATTCAAGTCTGACCTGATGAAGATTGCCTACACGACACTAAGTTCTAAGATCGTTAGTCATGATAGAGATAAGTTCTCATCTCTCTGTGTAGATGCTGTTCTAAGACTAAAGGTAAATGAACTCATACTGTAAACGCTGTTATTTTCACGCTGCGCGACCCAAAAACATATTCGTGGGTTCTTGAATTCGCGCTGCACAATTATTCACTCGCAAAATGCGGCTCCATTTATTGTTTCACAGACACGCGTCCATTCAAATGCATACTGCAGACACAATTACACACACACTCTAAAATTAATTGGATTTCAGATGAAGCGTGCAATGCAGCGTCCATTCAAAACAAGCATAAGAAACCGTGCTTATGATTTCGCGTGTTCTAAAAATAGCGCGAAATCCGCGAAAAATAAATGTACCGCGAATATTTCTGCATTTACAGTAATTTTGATGAAAAAGACACTACCCTTGTTGAATTTTTTAATTTTTCCGATGAGGAGAAATATTACAATCTGTCTGTATGACAGAGACTGTTTGCGTCTGCCACTGTGAACATTATATTTTTTTTGCTCGGTCTGTCTAGTCATCTCACTTTCTGGAAAAAACATTTGAAAATAGGATTGATTTGATTAGTTCATGAATTGCTATTGATTTGATATTCACATTAATTTCCTTCTCATGATCGGTATATTATGGCTAACGTAAAGGGATTCGGTAACTTTGTGGAGGCTTGATTTAAAAATTGTTGAATTTTGATATCTGTCTTGTATAATGATGTTCAGAAGGATAAATAAATAGCCAGGCATAGAAAGGTTTTCAAATATACAATGCTATTATTAAGTTATCTGTGACTGAATACTTCCATTTACGAAAGCGTATGGCCATACGCTTTAGTCTAACACTGAGTCTATGGGGGGAAATGAGTCTGGCATTTTTTCCCCCTGGGCTTCATTTTTACACCATATTACATACACTGATAGCATGTAAGGCCAGGCAGCTCAGATTTTATCAAGCCTCTATGAAGTTACCAAATTACTTTAATAACTGGTAAATATTTTTTAAAATGGGAGGTAGAGAGCACATGAATTAGGTCAGAACTAGAGATAATAGATTTTCAGCAGAGTTAGATTTTAGCTATAATGTTCAACATTATGATTAAATGGTCAGTGGTCACTGCCCATGCAGTAAGTGAGCAACTGTCCAGCCAACCGGAATCCAGAGACATAGAAGAGGACCATAGCTGTATTGCACAGACATGCCATTCAAACAATGTATTTGTTGGACTCTGTTTACATGTGTATTTTTTAACGTTTCTATCACAGGGAAAGACCGATCTTCATGCCGTCCAGATCATCAAGAAGCTTGGTGGGAACATGAACGAGTCATACCTTGACGAAGGCTTCCTACTGGACAAGAAGGTTGGCGTAAACCAACCTAAGAGGATAGAGAATGCTCGCATCCTGGTGGCTAACACTCCTATGGATACAGATAAGATTAAGGTTAGTCAAAGGATTATCGAAAGCCTTGCTTACACATAACATAACAAAGTGCCTAAAGAAAAACATGCAGCAAAATGAAATGATGTAAGTTTAGTCAGTGTTCTCGCCAGTACATAACATCCTTGGTGTTGATACCAAGGATGAGGAATTTCAGAAAATAAAAACCATGTGTAGGTTCCTCAAACAAAGGTACCGACAAGGGTAATAAATCAGTAAATGCTTCCTTTCAATCTCCAAAGTTGTTTTGGTCCTCCCAAACCACCTCCCTGGGATGTCATAAGGTCATATTTCACTCAATATGGACAATTAAATATGTCAGTGCATACTTTCAACCTGCAAAATTGCTTTGGTCCTCTCAGATCACCACCATGGGATTCAGTCAAGCCATATTTCTGTCAAGTTTTACCATGTGTGAACTTTTTTCTGCCGAGAAGCCTGAGCGTAGTATGTGTCATATTTCTGTATCTTGTACCCACACCGCACAGATAAGGGGTCTTTTTTGTGCCCAACACCTTTTTGTTTACCCCTGCTTCCGTTTATTTACATAATTTTTTTTTGCTGGTGTGTTTTTATTATTTAATTTTTTTTTTTTAATTTCATTTTCAATATGAACAAGGATTTAACTGGACGGTTAGAAAAGGCACCAGAAGGAACAGTTTAGATTGTTAAAGCACTGATGCCCCAAAATTCTGAAAATCTCTCAAACTTTATCTCATTCTTTGATTTTCTGCTTATGAAGTTTAGTTAATTCCTTTTATCCATGTAGACATAGCCAGGTCTCTGAAAATGTTTTTCCCTTTTCAGAGGTTTGTATCATTGTATGAAAATCAATATCATATTGAAATTAATCAAATTAATATGTAAATGACCCTGAAAAGCTCAGACAATAGGGAATTTATTTTACTATCTCTAGAGCTTCTGAGATTCTCTCCTTACCTTTTTTTTGGTAACAGGTGTTTGGTTCTAGAGTAAGAGTGGACTCAACTGCTAAGATTGCTGAACTTGAACTGGCTGAGAAGGAGAAGATGAAGGAGAAAGTTGAAAAGATCCTCAAACATGACATCAATGTCTTCATTAACAGGTACAAACATAATTATGTGTTCTGCTTTATGCTGTTTCAGTGGTACTATTTGTCATTTGAAATATTTTACAAAATTTGCCCCCCCCCCCTCCTTAAAATAGATTTTTAGGTAATTGTAGTTTATGCCCCATTTTTAACTCTGTTTGACAAACAGACACAGTCAACAAGAATTTAGAAATCAAAAACAAGACTCTGAATTTCCATTGAAATGTCTTTCCAACATTTTTTAGTACATATACTGTAAAAATAAAAAGCTCTGTGAATCACAACAATGTAGTGTTGTGATTCAACTATTTTATGGCATGAAACATAAACAAACCTGGTCTGGACCTTTCACAAATTTGGAAAAATTTCTTGCATGCGAAAGTTTCGTTTTACAACATGCACAATTCACCAACAAGAATCTTTTGGATTAAAAGAGTCAGAAGAACCCTGAAGAAGAAGAAGAAGAAGCAAAAAAAAATTCTTTAAAAAAGAAAGTTAAATAGTGTGTAATAGATTTAACAAGATATTTGATGAGATTTTTTGAGAAGTCTTCATTATCGCTGTACCCCTTTTTTCAAAAACCATTTTAGGCAGCTGATCTACAACTACCCGGAGCAGTTGTTTGCAGACCAGGGTGTGATGGCCATCGAACACGCTGACTTTGAGGGTGTTGAGCGCCTTGCCCTGGTGACAGGAGGAGAGATTGTCTCGACCTTTGATCGCCCTGACCTGGTCAAGCTAGGTCGCTGTGATCTCATCGAGGAGGTCATGATTGGTGAGTGATTTGATCTTGTTATATTCATATTTTTGAACATTTATTTTGTTTTATCTACTTATTTATTTATATATTTATTTTTTTCCTTTAGTATTTTCATTAAAGTAAGATAGCTCAGTCAGATCATTTGCATGGTTTTCATTGAGGTTTTTCACAAAGAATAGGTTACAATACAAAAAAATATGCAAGCTATGACACATTTCACCAGTGAAAACAGTAACCTTTCCGACACAACATAAATAAAAGTAAACAGCAGCCCTGAGATTGATAATTTTGATTTTTATGCGGTTATTTATGTTTATTTGATATCTTTTCTCAACAAATATATCACAGATTTGCTTTCTTTACTAAACAGGCAGTACAGAGTTGAAATAATGGAATTACATTGTGACTTTTATATTGATATTACTGAATGGCATCTGATCATATAAAAGGACTGCTACAAAAGATAGGATTAGTGGCAAATTTTACTAAATCAGAATATTTCAAACAGAAGGAAGGTGCCCTGAATAGCTACGTTCTAGCAAAATTTAAAAAAACAAAACATCTCTTACTTATCTCTCAATATACTCTTATTTGCAGAGTTTTGACAAGTACAATCCTTTTTTATCTTTCACCCTCTATTCTTCAGGCGAGGACAAGCTGATCAAGTTTTCCGGCGTGGCTCTTGGCGAAGCTTGCACCGTCGTACTGAGGGGTGCAACTCAGCAGATCCTGGATGAGGTAGAACGCTCGCTACATGATGCCCTCTGTGTTCTATCACAGACAGTCAAGACCACACGCACGGTACCAGGAGGAGGTAGGCTTTCAGGGCCCTGTTTCATAAAACTTGTCATCAATGACAAGTTGCAATAACTGTTATAAGCTACTGAAATCCTTGCATCTGATTGGCTGAGAGCAAATTTGTCAGTAAAAATCACTGACAAGACACTTGATGAAACGCCCCCCAGATTGTAGAGGTGTCATAGTCGAGTGGTTTAATCACTGAATGGGGACGCAAAGGTCATGGGTTCAAACCCCGGCATGTCACTTTTGTCCATGAGTAAGGCATTTTATCTACATTGCTCCTCTCCACCCAGGTGTTAAATGGGTAACCGGTAGGATACGAACGTTATTTGGCTGGAATGGCGCATGTCGGCATGTGCACCTGTAAAATGGTTGCCAAGCTGGAATGCTCCCAAGTGGAGTGGAGAATGTGCACTCTGAGTGCAGAATCGCAGTTGAATCTAATGACTGGGGTAATGATACACTGTAAAGTGCTTTGATCAGTTACTTAATTGGAAAGGCACTATATAAAAAAAGGTTATTATTAATATTATTATTGTCTATTCGGTCTTATTGCTATTCATGGGTGCCCTTTTTATACTGTAGCGTAATTTCCTGCTTTGTCACCTCCTCATTCAGGCTTTCTCATACTTCACATTGTAATGAACATATGGGGTTCTAATAATATGTCTACCCTTCTCAGGCTAATGAGTAAAATCTACTGCCTTGGTGATACTACACCATTAGCACAATACTCCATTGCTGTAAGATGTAAAATCATGTTTCCCTTGACCTAGATATATTATGTTTATTATCCAATCAAAATATTCATTGAGCCCTAACACACAAAGTAATCGCTGTACGATTTTATCTGATCGATATCATTACATTACCTGCGGCTTGTAAATTAGCAAATGGTCTTAGAGGGTGCATAAGATCATTTGATTTTCACCCAGCTTTAAGAATTCCAACATCTTTAAGAGATTATGAATTCAGTCGTATTTCCTTATTTTGACCCTTGCCTTGACTGTACTTACCCGTAGTCTTAAATGCTATGCACAAGTGTGCCTTTCTGTCTAATTGTTTAACTATGTGTCTATGTTTCATCCTATCGTTGTATCTAGGTGCCTCTGAGATGTTGATGGCCAATGCTGTATGTGAGCTAGCAGCCAGGACCCCAGGCAAGGAAGCTGTTGCCATCGAGGGTTTCGCCAGGGCTCTTAGACAGGTAGGGGAACACCAAATCAGCATCTTTCATACCTGTTCATCTAGTATTCTGAATTGTATTTTCTAGACTTTGTTTTATATATGCATGTATGTATCGCCTCACTTTAAATCACCCTCCCAAATTCTCACATTTGTAGATACTATTCGTTTTATTACATGTCATGAGTGGACTAATCTAATCTGCTTAGTAGGGTTTAATCCTAGCCTAAAATTAAAAAGCTGTTATAAATACAAGCCAAGTTTTAGACGTTTTGGGGATCAAGTGGATGTAGTCATCTTGAGATACTGATCTACATTTGCCTTTTAACAGAAAGACAAAATCCAGGGATAATCAATCTCTTCGTCAGTTGAGTCTAATTGAATTAGAGTTGACAGGCTAATTATCATTCGATAACAATTTTTCTTGTCAAATCAAAATATCACCCTTCAGAAGTCAAAATTTAGATTCTGATTTTTTTTTTAGCAATCCCTAATATATATATATGACAAGAGAAAGAAGATTCTCCTTTGTATTTTATGTTTTGTATGTTCATTTTTTTCCTAGCTACCAACTGTGATTGCTGATAACGCTGGCTACGACTCGGCCGAACTGGTATCTCAACTGAGGGCAGCACACACTGCAGGAAACTACAAGATGGGATTGAGTAAGTCTTAAATTGTTCTACTATTATTCCACAACTCCACACTAATTCTTTTCTCTAAGGGTCTGGATTGACATTCTTATGGTTCTATATGATTAGTCCAGCAGTTTAAACTCTGAAATGTTGAGGGTCTGAAGTTGAAATTTAGGGGCCAATGTGTACTAGACCCCTGTAAGTGTTGAACCCTGAGCCCCGTTTCATAAAACTTGTTATCAATAAGAAGTTACAATGATGGTTATAAGCTAGTGAAATACCTGCATCTGATTGGCATAGAGCTAATTTGTTATAGATTTGTGGCAGTTGTTATTGATAACAAGTTTTATGAAACAGGCCCTGGTTCTTCAAACTGCATTTTTAGGGTGACATTTGAACATGTATATTTCAAAGGATTTCATAAATTAATTTTGGAAATTAGACATATGCATAGACAAGAGAGAGCATCAAGAATGTGCATCAAATTTTCCCATTTTTCAAAGATTATCCAAATGTACCACATCGTTGTCTCATATCTGTCGTACACCTACAGTAATGCCTGTGAGCCATATGAGTAACATATTGAGACAATATAACTAGTCTGTAGGGGGTTTATTTTCTTGTTCAAACCAGCATAATCATAACAAAGCAGAAAAATCATTATTTACTAAAAAGCACAAACATAGATCACATTTGCGTGGGACTTGGGATTTAAAAAAAATGGCTATTGTTTTCATTGAACCTCTTTAGACATGACAGTGTGTATGATAGGTAATACCATGGAGTTGGAGCGGGGGGGGGGGGGGGGGGGGGGGGGGGGTAAGCAGCACAGATATAAAATGTGCATGTAAGTGAATAGGTAAGAATTTACATTTTACTGAGAACATACATAGATGTACACATATGGGACTAGGGATAAAACTAATGGCTATTATTTACATTTGACCCACTACAGACATGACTGATGGTACGATTGGTAATACCATGGAGCTCGGAGTACTGGAGTCCTTCCAGGTAAAACGTCAGGTAGTCCTCAGCGCTTCAGAGGCTGCTGAGATGATCCTACGAGTCGATAACATCATCAAGGCAGCACCTAGGTAAGATCATCTTGGTAATTTCTAAGGGCTGGTCACATATAAACCAGTAATGATAACTGATAATAATATCTGGCTGTGCTGAAAAGGTTTTGGATACGTGAAAGTTGGTGCTGAAGGCTCACTGGTATAAATTTGTGCGCAACACCGATATCGAATACTTTTGCTACATAGACCTATTTTTTTTTTATCATCTTCATTGTTTGTGATTTGTATTTAGCCCTGTAGCCTGGTTTCACAGTCAGCCTTTTCCACTGGGCCAAGTTGAATTGATTCCTAGTTTCTTGTCCCTTTTAAAATTATTTTTAATTTCTTTATTTCCTTCCTTTTCAATGAGGAGGGGGTTCCATGTTATTGATATGTGATATTTTTTACCCCTACACACAAACGCTATTTCAAACAAGTTCTTCTTGTCCCTTTTAAACTTATTTTTAATTTCTTTATTTCCTTCCTTTTCAATGAGGAGGGGGTTCCATGTTATTGATACGTGATATTTTTTACCCCTACACACAAACGCTATTTCAAAACAAGTTCTGTTGTTCCTGCAATACAGAAGCTCAGAACAAGTTGAAGTTGCACTGTATTGTTGATTTTTTATACCTGAAAGTCCAGATTCAGTCTCGTGTTTACTCAGTTTACTCTGGATGTGAACCTCAATCAATTCCAAGAATCGTTTATCTGAGAGAACATCTTTAATTACAACTGATACTTGATACTTGATACAGATTTCATGAGATACATGTACTTCCATCGTTTATGTCAAAGCAAGAGTTCCCAAGGTTTGAAAAGCTTGTCTGGTTGTGACATTTGTTTCAGTATCCCTTGGGAATTTCCTTTAGTGATTAACCCTTTCAGGACAGGAATTATTTAAGGGCTAAATTGATCACATTTTGTTCTTCAAATTGGCAACATTAATATTTTTCTTTTAGTGCTAAATGGTTCTAATAAGGTGTAGTATCTTTGGTAACGATATACATGGTTAGAAATTTTGTCAAAAAGTTGAAAAAATGCAAATTTTGATTTAAAAGAACAAACAATGATTTTGAACCTCTCGATTTTGCAAATTTAAGGATTTTAAAGCTTATTCGCCTTTTTAAAATTCCTGGCATCAAACGCAATATGGTCATGCAACAAAAGTGGACCTAGTGTGAAGAAAATTTTGCTCTTTCTACTCATGCATCTGGTATATTTTTTTAGAGCTCTGAATCATAAGTTATTGAGCCAAACCACAAAATGTGGTCAATTGTCTTGAAAGGATTAAGGCGACCTCACATGTTATATTTATACTGACAAAAGCCCCATCATTCAGTACTCAATATGTCATGTAATCCCATAAGTAATGAACAGAGTGAAAGTAGGATGTAGGCCTAGTATTTGCTCCATCTCATCCTCCCTTCACCGGAGAAGTGGATCACATGTTTTGCCCTGCTGCATCGAAGAGGGCTTAGTGACGTGTGCTCATTTGGGTTGAACCTCAAAGCTGCTCTACTCTGAAAAGCTTTATTGATTGCTTTGTGTACCATTGTCATTGTTATGGGTTCTATTTGTAAACTAGGTAGGGTCATGTAATGTGTGAAGGCTAAAATATCCTGTGTTAGGAAATGATCATTACACAGGAACACATTTTGTTGCCTAGTCAGTGGTTTTTTAGCTGGTGGGTTAATTTCTTGTCTTCCATTAAGACTTTTAGGATTGTGGTAATGCTGATGTCTCCTTATCCACCCTTTCTAGACAATTGACAACATTTTGTGGTTTGGCTCAATAACTTTTGATTCAGAGCTCTACAAAAATTACCAGATGCACGCGTAGAAAGAGCAAAAATTTCTGCAATCACTGTGTTAATTTTTGTTGCATGATCATATTGTGTTTGATGCCAGAAAGTTTAAAAAGGAGAATATGCTTCAAAATCCTTAAATTGGCATATATTGAGAGTTTCAAAATTACTGTTCTTGATCAAAATTTGCCATTTTTCAACCTTTTGACAAAGTTTTATAATCTTATTTATGTTCTCTGTATTTCACTTGATTCATTCCTCTTTTCTCTTGTCTTCCTCTCTCTCTCTCTTTCTATCTTTCTTTCTATTTATATATCTGCCTTTCTCTCTTGTCTCTCTCTCTATATATCTATCTGTCTTTCTCTCTCTCTCTCTCTCTCTATCTTTCTATCTTTCTCTCTTTCTATTTATATATCTGTCTGTCTCTCTCTCTCTCTCTCTCTCTCTCTTTATCTATCTATCTTTCTTTCTTTCTCTGTTTCAATCTCCCCCCTGCATTTTTTAATCTTCCAGGCAACGAAACGACCCTGGTCACTGAGAGAGAGGGAGACGGATGTACATACCTACAGTAGAAGCAGACGTGTATCTTGTGATTGTACAATGTAACTATAGCACTCATACCCCTTTAGAGTTTGGATAGAATACTGTTTGACAAACAGGTTCTATATCCCCTATTTAAATGTCATGGGGCATTTGTTAAACTGTTGTAGCCTTATACCCAAACATTTTGTTTTTTAAGTGGAATATTAAAACATTTACTGTGGAATAAGAGGAAACCCCTTTCGAGTTTGGATAGAATACTGTTTGACAAACATGTTCTATCTCTGAATGTCATGGGGCATTTGTTCAACTGTTGAAACCTTACACCAACAAGATTAATGTAATTGAAAGGCCCTCAGGAAGAACAGTATGCGTACTGATGACTGAGGCTACCCTGGGTAAAAAGACCATGTTATTAATATAATTATTATTGTTGTTGTTGTTATTGTTGTTGTTATTTACATATTTTCCTTGGAATACTGTAGCCATTTTGGCTTATTGTCCATATCACAGAGGAACCATGTTATAACAAACTCCGTGGGAACAAGGAAATTGTCACAGTGAGACAATATACATGTATAACAATGCCATGACAAAGTTATAACAAAACCTTGTTATATCAGGGCTCAAAAAAGAATGAAATACAAATAAATGAGGACTGGTAAATTACATTGTTTTAAGAAAACCCAGAACAAAAACAAGTGGAAAATTATTATAACAAACTCCTTGGAGCCAAGGAGATTACCCTGTTATATTAAATTTGTTAAAATCCAGTCCTCAAAATAATGGAAAACAAAGAGATGGGGGCTGGTAATAAATACCTTGATATCACAGGAGCTTGTTATCATGAAGGCTTGTTACAGCTTTATAACCAGGGGGGTGATTCACTAACTGGGATCGATATCATTCCTAAAATCAATTTTTGGGATATCAATTTTCGGGATTGATTTCATTCCCAGCTTAAAATTAATTCCACCTTACTGATTCACTAAATCGCTTTTAGGGTGGAATTAATTTTATCATGAATATATATGAGCGCAAATGAATATTTACGAGCGCACTCATTCCAACCAATCAACGTACTCAAATTTCAGTCACCGCCCCTCAGTCACCCGACCTAATTCTCTACTTAGCGCGTAGCTAGTGCGCGTTACCTAGCTACTGCATTAATTGCGCGCACGCATCGACTGGACATACACAGGGCTAGGGCCTATGGCTAGGGCAATGGGCGTGCAGGCAGGCACAGCGTAGCCGCACCCAGGTTGGGGCGCGGGCGGGCATGCAGTGGAGACCGTTTGTGATTGTTAGGAGCGATCCGGATCACTCCCAACCTTAAAATCAATTCAGAGGCTGGAATCAATCCCAAATACCTTAGTGAATCAGTCACTAAAAGCGATATCGCTCTTAGGATGGATATTGTTCCTAAAATTGATTTTTTCTTATTTGGGATTAATTTTAGCTGTTAGTGAATCACCCCCAGGTTTCAGTGTACAAATGCATTTATGTTTGGGCGTCGCTAGAAGGCCTGTAACAAACTTGGAGCGATGCATTGTTTATGCGGCATAATTTGTCACACCTCACCAAAAGTAGAGCAGACAGCAAGCATGGAGACAGGCGTGAATACTAATACACTGCCCTAGGTATTCTGTGATGCATTACATCCGTGAAGAAACTCAAGGATTTTGAATCTGTGAAACATGGCCTTAAAACGTGATGGGGTGAACCATGTAAATTTACCAGGTGCAGTGGGAATAGATCAGATTTAAAAGGCACATCGTCTATTTCATTGAACCTTGAAAGGATTTAAACAGCAATTTAATGTCGTACAGTGGATGGGTTTAGAGCTTATGTTATTCTTGTACCAATTTTCCATGTGGTTCAGAATTGCTAGATTGTTCTTATAAGCGTAAGGTAATCTTAATTTCTGTGCATTGAATTGCAATTAATTGATTGGAATCGTTTACCAGGCAGGAGAGGGGTTCTTTGCATAACAAAATACATATACAGTGGAGCCTTGTTATAAAGAACACTTATAACAAAACTCTCATTGTAACAAGGTAATTTTGCTCTTCCCACTTCTTTGTATTCTATTGTTTTTTTTTAGCCCTGATATAACAAGGTTTCGATATAAAGAGGTAATTTCCTGGGTCTCAAGGAGTTTGTTATAACGAGGTTCCACTGTACATGCAAATTAACACAAACTTGCTTGAAATCACATTCAATGAAAACCACACCCCTCATTTACTGACCATGTTAGGCACGTGGGTTGAGACTAGTTTGCAGGCAGAAACACTAGCATTGTGTCAGAAATGTAAGATTCCAATGGGCCATGTACTATAGCTGCTCCTGACACAACCAGTAGGAACCTGGGTTAGGCATCTCCCAAGACACAATGATTTTTTAATTAAGTGTTCAAATTAGGTTCTGTGCTTGGCTGATTGCCTTGTATTTCTGTGTTTATTACTCTGCTATTATGTATTTATTACTCAAACCATTTGGCACTTGTAAGTCATCCAGTCGTGAAGATTCAGAGTATGTTTTCGTTGATTCCTTGAGGTTCGCTCTGTCATTATCAGAATTCAAGATTACCTAGAGCCTCTTTTCAGTTATGTTCATTTGAAGGGGTCGGGGATATCCAGAGCCTATCCTTACCTTTGTGAAAAAGGAGTCACATGCATTTACATATACATGGTCTTCACAGGCTACCCTAAAACCTGTGGAAATATATTTAAAGATAAAGTGGAGTTATGGTCATTCGATTACATTGTGAAAGAAACTGTCTCAAAGCAATTAGGAGAGGGTGATTATGTTGTACATTAGACAGAATTGTTACATGTATATACTGTGAGAAGTCGGAAGCACCAAAATAAGAAATTGACCCAATCTCGCTGAGAAGCACATGCACTGTACACAGAAATGGATTTATGGGATTGCACACACATGTGGCGTGAATGTTCGGGCCAAACACTTTGAACAGCTATTTCTTGTCATATTTTGAAAGAGAGAGAATTTGAAGATCAATCCTTTTCAGGGGAAATTTCCATAATATTCTTCTAAATTTGACAAAGAAAGAATGAAAAAGATTACAAATTATTTTATCACCTCTACCGAAGAACTCAACTTTCTCTTTAAATTCAACCAATAAGTTGGTAATAAGACATCCTAGGCACTTAAAAATCTCCAATTTTTTTTGTATAATAGGCTCTTAATAACTTATGCATTTGTCTCGGAAAGAGACATTTGTGGATTAGCACTCGATTGCACCAACCCCCTCAGTTTGAAGCTGAATACCCAATGGATATAATCATTACAATGCAATAATCTGGCCATTTTATTGGGGTTGGGGTGTTTTTTTTAGCGATTGCCAAGAATTTCATTGTCACGACTCATGAGGCATCAAATTCTGTACCAGAAGCTGGTACAAATTGGCAACTGCATTCCATTAATGCATCAAGTTAATCACATTTTTTTTGAGTTTGGTTATGCATGCATGTCCAGTCAACAGACTGCTATTGTAGCAATGAGATGTTCTATGTGTGATGCTGGTGTTATTGTTAACAGCCTCAGCATTGATCTACATTTTCTGCACTCGACCCAGGTGAAGTAAATGGGTACCGGTAGGAATTACTTCCTTGAAGATTCAGCTCCTTCGTTAGGGCAGCTAGGCCAGGTAACAATCCAAAGCTCTCCAGAAGCGCATAAAGACATTGATAAATGCGATATGCACAATACAAGAACCAAGTGTTTATTTATTACATGTATTATCTCCGCAATTGTTAACACCTTTCAAAATGCTTTTCTGGTTTAATAATAATAATAGACCATACATTTTTGTGACACTGAATCAAAATTCCCACAATCACCAGGTGTTCATCTCCACATGAAATTGTTAGGAAATTCCCCAAGTAACATGCTTTATTATAACATGGATGTGCAAGGAGTTACCGTAACTTAAATACAGTAATGTCATGGTGTCAAGTTTTGTTTTGAGTGAGAATGTGGTGAGAATTTTTCTTTTGTACTACTCTATAAGTGTGAAGTAAGATGTTACAAAATTTAATGAAAATGTGATGAAGAAACAAATATCTAACTTGTAATTTTGTTTTTATTTTCATGTATCTAGTTTCGCATCAAATTGTATGTCATATTCTACATTTTCGTGTATATTATGCTATGAGGCAAGTAAATTAATTACAGGACAAGTCCAAGCTATTTTTGGCCCATAGGTTACCAACCACATCTCAGATTTGAGTATTTCTGATAATTGTATTACACAAACCCATAGCAGTTGAGAGTTTTATCATAGTTTAGATTAATCAGTTTTCCCTCCTCAAATTGGCAACAATTATTTTTTCCGCTGTATATTGAATGTAGCAATGTAAGTGAAATTTGCAAAATTTGGACACACAGAAATAGTTAATATACCGTGTTGCCAATTTAGAGACTGTAATGATTGATTACCGGTAGTTATAATGAAATTGCTCTAATTCGTGAAAGGCACAAAGAAACTGACTCTGATCGGACTCGGGTTCGAATCTCAGTCACGTCTTTCGGATGGTGACGTTAAAGGTTGGCCCCAGACGTAAATAATCATATTTGATTGATACACGTTTGTCAAAAACTAAATCACACACACACACACACAACCTACTGCATTGGAAATAGACTCCAAATTTTCGTTGATTTTTGCTCTTTCTGCTCATGTATATTGTGTAATTCTGAGCATTCTGCATGAAGATACTAAAAGTAGACGATGTACCACTATGGGTTAATGGCCGTAATAGAATTCAACTGGGTCAGACCAAGGAGCTTCAAGAGCTGGAGTCACATGTAGCTCATTCCCTTTGAACCATGTTCGATGCTGCCAAGGAAAAATGTGTCAGGCATGTGCTTAACTGGATCTTGCTTGCAGAGAAGACGACAAAAAAGATTCCTGCCTGGCTGCAAACTTAGGGCCATTTTCAAAGGAAAATATGCTTTTGTAATGATAATTACTTTTCGCTATCTCTAGTCTGATAATATGAGCAGTTCACAGTGCTTACCTTTACTGGGGGCAAGCGAAAAGAAATTGTACAAAATTCCCTGATATATGAATCAAAATTGCGCGAATGGGCATGTGTGGGCACTTATCTGACATATAACATCATAATTAACTGTATTTGAACAATTGCAATTTTTATTTTCGTTTGCAGGGAGTCAAATTGGGGATTTTAGGATTGTAAAATTGGGGATTTTAGGATTGTAAAATTGGGGATTTTAGGATTGTAAAATTTTACTTTTTTTCCACAAATTGAAACTACTATCATACAATATAGCCAAATTTCTGGACACAATTAGGCTTTTGTATTCTGTTTTATCATACCAGTATGTGAAAATTTCACTTTGTTTATTCAAATAAAAAGTGAAATATTCTTGATATTTCATTTGTGACAAAAATCACTACTCGAGCTTTCCCATGGTGTTGGCGGCTTAGAACATCGGACATCAAAGGCTACAGCGCACCTGTAGATTCTTTTGTGCATCTTTAGAAAGGAGCAGCTGCTTGAGATAATTTGTTGCCAGTTGGAACTCAAGCTCTTGAAGCTCCTTGGTCAGACCAAATATGAAGTAAAATGACACATTTGATGTCAATTTATGTTCAGAACTCCACAATACTCTGTAATGTATGTATGGAACACCAAATGAACAAATACCTTGGACTTGCCCTAAAAAAAACCCAACTTAATTGAAATATTTCTGCAATATATAGGAAGTTAAAACTTCAAATTAACTCATTTATTTGGCCTTGGGTAGATCAGATACACACAAACAGTTAACTTTGCATAAGTCAAATATGTTGAGACCACAAAATATGGTTCGGCTTATACAAACTGCGACTTACATGTACGTAATGTAAATAACACGTTTAAATAGTTTGGTAGTAAAAAAAAATGATTTGACTTGGGGAAAGTTCGATTAATGCGACTTCGAGTTGTGCAAGGTTAACTGTACTTCTTAATGCATGATATGAAGAAACAGATCCAATATTCTTAGAGTGAAGCAAATATTTATTGACAACATAAAAATATGAACCCAATGAATAGACATCCTCTAAAGTCTGGTGATTACATCATCACAAATTGCAATTAAACAAATATACAACATGTCATCAATGTGAATAATACTATCACAGGAAAATTGCATTTTTACAACATCATAAGGACCAAGGAAATAAGCTCCTTGATATTGTACATTATATTAAAAAAAAACATAAAAAGGGACACAAGGGACTATAATATACTATCCACTATAGGAGCATTTTTTTTTTAACAGTGAACTATTTTGGCCAATATTCACAACTGACAAGTCAAAAAAAAATTATCTGAATAAGTTCAACATTTATTTAATAATTTGTCATAATTTGTCATAAAAATTTGTCATAAAAAAAGCAAGACTTGCTAGGACCAGAAAAAAAAAAAAATTGTCCTTGGCTTTTTGTGTATCATGCAGAAATGCTGTAATTAATAAAGCACTATCAAACAGCTACAGATTCTATTGCCCGGACCTGCCGTTAGTATTTTGTGACAATATTACATGGAGTGAATATGTGAATGTAAGCAACAAAAATCTAACAAGTGAAAAAAAGAAGGGGGAAAAAAAGTCATCACTTCAAAGAGGTGCCTTTCGATAGAGAATTCTCTGACAAAGCCAGAAAAGAGGCCAAAGGTCATCACGTTTTACAGGTGACTTTCCGTGGTCATGTGACGCTGGCACACTACATGTAAGAGATGAATATAAGAGCAATATTACTACTTGTGCAGAATATGCATGCACATACATGTACACTAAAACTATACACTAAAGATATACATGTACTTCAATCATTGAGAGCTAGAAGGGCATCAACTCTATGAAAAAATAAGAGGTTTAACGCCCTTCTGGCACTGACACATGGTAAAAGTGATATCATTCATATACCTGAATGGCATAACATGCATTGAGAAGTCTATACACAGTACATATAAGTGATGTTTCAAAAAGCTAATAGTACATTTTTTCAACTATTTATAGCAGTTTTCCTTTCCATTTCTTTCTGGTTTGAGGTAGGCGATGCATTTTATCATCGAAACAGATCTACATGTCATAATGTGCGTTTACACAACTATAAAATATGGTTCACGTGTGTGCAATGAAGCAAGGATAGATATTACATGGTGAATATGAACACAATTACTATGAGTACAATAGACAAGTTAGACTAGTTAGTTTCACTAAGAGAAGCATGTGCTTTAAGCCAAAGTTTGTTTTTTTAATAATTAAAAGATTGTCTGCCTACAGAAACATCTAAAAATATAATGGAATTAACAAAAATCTCAAGGTTTACACATTGGGCTCAATTATCTTGACAAAACTAAAATGTGTGGCAGTTTTTTTTTTAATCAGGCATCCATGAACTAAGATTTAGGAACTTATACACTTAAATGCAGATTTTTTAAATAATTTTTTTAAAATGAGCAAATATAAGGCAAATCCTTTTAGAACCTATGCAGTTTTTATATTTATACATGTATAACAATTGTGATTTACTTTGATCTCTAACCAGTTTTTTTTGCAGTAGTTGATCAATTTTGACAGGTGTTTTTATAATATGAATCTACATGTACATTGGAGACTTTTTTTTGGGGGGGGGGGACCCAAAAAAAATTAATTTGGGGCTTTAAATAAACAAGATAAGGCTGAATGACCATCTAAAATAATCCAATTGAGCCCATAATTTTAACAATTCATCCACTATTCAAGTACCCTTTTCTTCTACTAAATCTTTTTAAAAAAGAAACATTTCATAAGAGATAGTCAGGAGCTCTGATTTAATGCCCTTTACAAGGTATCCATTTAAAGCAGCCAGAATTCTATTGTTAGTAGAATGCCCTGGTACATGCATTTCAATCCAGAGAACTAAATGACAAAACAAAAAATAAAATAATACTGATAGTGTAATACATTCGCTTTTCTTTCATAAAATGCTAACTTCTATCATTTCCTCTGTGCCAAAAAAAATAACGTTCAAACATGTTGCTATGCCCATCACAATATAAAAGTCACCTATATTACATTTACCATAATGTAATGTCCATTTGAACTCTTTCTCCCAAAGAGTCATATTTAAGATATTTCCCTAGCAAAGCCTTATAAGAAATGTTGAACTGTTCAAGGCATTTCAAAACCTATTTTCACAAGGTCATTGGAATATACTTACAGGTAAGGCCTCTCATTCATAGAAACAACTTTTCCCTTCACCAGCATACCAAACCATATATATATATAAAAATAATCATATTAAAAAAAAAAACTCTTCTTTCAGTTTTTTGGTATACACAACAGTGAAGGCAGCTAAAAACCAACTTCCCAACACATAATAAAAAGCATATGTATGGTGTGTAAATTCTACTCCATGCATTTGCAATGCCACAATTCTTTTTACAAATATCAACAAGTTACACAATATATGTACACGTATATTGTAAAAACAATGAAAACAACGCATATTCACTGACATACATGTAGACTTTGAGGATAGATTGTACAAGCATATATATACATGTATATTTATATTTCATCAAGATCTAATTAGGCTTCACATTACAAGGCTCTCAAAATTAAGGCATAATCACTTTGTTGTACATAATTGTCTAAAGGTCAACATCGAGTTCTTTATAAAGTTTAAATAGAAAACTCAGAGATGAATTCTCCAGTATCTGGAAATCATACTCACATTTTCTTTTTATTAAAGTCACATCGTAGGGAGTTTTCTATGAAGGATATCACAACATCTTTCGCAAGATGGAAAGATCATACCTCCCTTGATTTTGTATTGCAACTGTTTTACATAATGCAGTTACCTCACCCAAAGATTTCAAAAGATCCGATCCCAGCAGAAGGTTATCCAATAATTCCCTTCCGGAACCAACCTGAATGCTCTCTGATATCTGACAGGATATGGTCTGGAAATCGCAAATGGCATGATGTCACAAGGAGTGTCTTCCTTTGTTTTAGCTGCGTGTGAGAAGAGTACACACACGTTGATTTGGAATTCTACCAAGTCCCATGTGAGTGAACTGTGGTGCACTGCACATGGACGTTCCCTCATAAAGCCATTAAACCAGAAAACTTAAACCAATCAAATTTAGTGTGTTTTCCACAATAGTACTAACAGCAAAAAGTATGATGAGGTGATATACTCAGATAATTGCTTCTACTGCAGAACAGAAAACCATACACTTTACATATCAATGAAATTTAGTGTGTTTTCCACACAAGTACAACATCAGTATTTTCACAAAGGTGGAATACATAGCCATAAACCTGAAATCCAGAAAAAAACTGTACATATTTATAATCTCTGATCAACCCTAGCTCAAGGATCTATAGATCCTCGTCTCTTGGAATGTCATTGGTTGGTGAACTGCCAGTGGGCTTGCCAGTCTGCTCCTTCCAGTTCCTTGAGCAGGCTTCCTGATGTCCCAGGGACGTCCATCTGACTCAGACCAGCCATTCCTATTGGCATGTGTTGCTGACTCAGCTGCTGCTGCTGCTGTTGCTGCATGTCGAGGGATGGTTGGTAGCTCATTGCTCCGGCGCTAGAACTCGGTAGTCCACTGTTGACATCACTCACACTTAACCTGCTGACTTCCATGCTCCCGACGCCGCTAACACCTCCAACACCACTGACACTTGCTCCTCCGCTGACTCCTTCTGCTCCTCCGCCCATGTTGCTGCTAGTGTTGCCACTGAAAGGCATCTGCAGGTGGCCCATTCCCTGGCCCATGCCACTCAAGAAACGCATCTTGCTGGGTCTAGGCATGAGAGAGCTGTTGTTGCTGGGTGGTGCTATGGGTCTCTCTTGCATCTGCTGCTGATGCTGTAGTTGCTTGGGTATCAGCTTGGAGGAGATGTTGGGTTTGCCCAGCTTGGGAGGGTCAGACGCTGCCTTGGAGCTTGGTACCGACCCCAAAATGCCTGTCAAAGGTCAATGTGGTCAAAGGTCAAAGTTTATTCCTCAGACTGCGACTGTCTCATGACCCCCCCAAAAAAATCACAATCTTCCAGTCAGAGAAAAGGCCCAATAGATTAACAATTTACAAGACTGTCCCAGATTTGAAGCTGACTTTTCTCAAACTGAAAGCCCCATTAACCTCAACAGTTTTGATTTTAATATTTGTATGACAATCTAATAAAAAAAAATCAGTTAGTTATATCTTGCATGTTAAAAGATGATTTTTGAAGGTAGAGGTTTGCATGGTGGTACTGATAATGTTGAGAAGGCTTACGGTTCACCATGTGGTTAGTCCTGAAAAGGACTGTTCAGTTAGGAGAGGAAAGTGGAGAAAGTTAAGGAGAAGCCATGGAAAGGCAAGATAGAAAGTAAGAGAATGCAGAGATAATCTTTCTTGAAAGTGTGAAGTCCTGAAAAGGACTGTAAACCAGATGAGAAGGCTGAGGGTCGAGAAGACTCAACGTTTCGGACAGGTTGAATGTCGGTCATCAGGAGTGAGTAGGTGCCAGGAGCGACAGGGTATGAGTAAGTAAGAAAGATTACTTCTAAATGCTCTTTCCATTTCTCGCCTTTCCATTTCTTCTCCCCTTAACTTTCTCCACTTTCCTCTCCTAACTCAACATTCCTTTTCAGGAATAACCACATGGTGAACTGTAAGCCTTCTCAACGTTTGCATGTCAAAAGTTGCAATGTCTTTCAAAATTGGATCGCATTCTGATTTATAGTATACGATGGGCATTACACCATAAAGAGTTTAACTCTATCTACATGTATAACATACCTGGCCCGCCATGCCGTGATAGGTTGTTATAGACCTTCCTCATCCGCTCGATGTTCCGATGAGACGCCTCTGCATGATCCACTATTGGTAGAGGGTAGTCCTTGCCTGATGGATACAAAAATTGGCCCGCCCAAAAAGTGCCGTGTAAATTATATAGATTTCACATAAATAGACAGGAAATAACATGACATAATTATTAAGAAAATGTAAAAGAATAAGTCAGTATTTAGAACAGAGAGGGATCTCAATTCCTTTGAAGTTCTCTGGTGTACATCTTTCCCACGCTGAATCAGCAATGACTTCTACCATACCTCATTTCCATAATGAAACAGGTCACAAGCCTGTCTACTGGATGCTTCCATTCAGCAAGGAGGGGGTGTTCAGCGTATTACTGAGAAGTGTTTCTGATGCATGTCCAAAGATTGAATCCCAAGTCAAATTTGATATTTTCTAGAAGTGGCAGAAGAGAGCAGATTGCCCAAGAAGAAGATGACCACCTAAAGCATGCTTTTAAAGGGGTCTCTGATCGATAGTAGTTTGTTTTCAGCTACTTGCATATGGGAGATGCAGTGGTTTGTAGTTCTACAGCGTTACTTTCATTTTAAGCTTCAAAATCAATTCATCAACCCCTTTAGACAGAATGGTTCGTTCCAGAACACAGTAATGTGGCCACCTCCATTATGGCAAATGGGGGATGGCAAGTCAACTTGCATAGGAAATATCTACATCAGCCTCTAACTCCCATCTTTCTGATGATGTCTGTACCTTTGCTCAAATCAAGCTCAAACTCAAATGATTGAATTAGATCAGGGCCCTGTTTCATATAACTTGATATATAACAATTTACAAGAACAGTTATAAGCTACTGAAATACTTGCATCTGATTGGCTGAGAGCGAATTTGTCACAGATATGTGGCAGTTGTTATTGATAATAAGTGTTATGAAACAGGGCCCAGATTAATTAAGGATTAGTTAATTCCCTAAATAAATCAATTAACATTTAGTATCTCTTATCTAAACAATGGGTCGTATAAAACAGCATCAAGCAAGTAATTTGCCAGAGATGCATAAAATAGGAATTCCCAATTTAGACTATTTGTATAATTTTATGAGAGGGGTGTGATTTAGTCTTAAAATGTAATATACCTTGGGAGTTCGATCAGCAAAACTTGCAGAAAATATTTTGAATAATCCGAACAAGGAATGAAAAAGGAGAGGCACTATTTTCTTCACTATCAACACCATACAAACAATAACTGGTAAACAAAACCCTTTTAAATGACTAATTCTGTATACATATGTATTTCAAGGACGATTCATTTTTATTCCTTTCATTGTTAATTCTTTAATATGCAATGAAATGTATGCATTATTAAGATCAGAGATTATACTGATTTGGCAAAACTGTAATCTAACACACAATGTATCTCAGATGAATACAAGCCTCCAAAAGCAAACCTTAGACCAGTACATGTACATGTACCCCGGAAAAGGGATTTTATTTAAGAATATGGACATGTATCAGGTGACATCTACATGATTGTATCAGGTGATATCTCTACTGGTCATGTGACAGCAGCAGAGTGAGCCAATTACAGACATCATCACAGTGGGGGTTAGATCATCAATATTTGTCAGTGCAACGCAAATTTTACCACAAATTTCAGCGCTCTGTATCAGTTTCCAATACATAGGGCCGGCCAAATTTGGCAGCACTGACATGCCAATGAATGATTTAAAAAAAAAAAAAAAAAAGGAATAAAGAAATAAAGACGTTAAATGGACAATAAAAAAAGGACGCTTCTGCGAACTGATTACAAAATGAGCAGTCTTAAGACTGCTCATACATACGCAATTCCCTTCCAAAAATATGTTTATAAGAGATTAAAGAAATTAGCTACGTGTACATATACATGTACATGTTGTTCATACACTTGAGGTTGTACACTTTTCCAAAGGAAACATCTGTGATAATATAGGACAAATGCCTTAGATTTGGTTGGAAAATATTTCATTTGGTTTCAAAACGAGAGATTTGAAGCATGAACGGTACAATTAAACATAGCCTTGAAAAGAATAAGCTTGAAATAATGTATATATGTACCTCTATACAGCATGCAACCAGCAAACATATGAACAACATGTACAGTGTTATTCTAAAAAAAAAGAAGAAAAAGAGAATTAAAAAGACATACATTACTGCTAAAAGAAGTAAAAAATAACTATAGTAAAAACTTCACTGAAATAAAGATAATTACACAGAAAAGTAAAACTTACAGGTGGAGACGAAACAGAGTTCTTAACTTACATTACACATAGTAGTATACCTCATTCCTTTTGGGAGATACTGAGATATACTTTTTACATTACCCGAAATACTACAGACTTATTTTATTCGGCAGCTTATCGCAAAACAGCGTGTTAAGAGAGTCGGCAAATCCGTTGATCTGTCCCCCGCTTGGTGATGGGTGTCGTGCTTTCGCCCCGGACTCAACGACGAAAGCAACTTTTCATGCAAAGTGCGGGAGATTTTAACGACTATCCTGCGAAAGAAGGTCTCAAGTCTCACAAGTTTTAGTGTGTGAAGAGATTAGTATATGGGACGACATATGAAAAAGGTACATGTACACATCACTGGGTGAGCGCTAGAAAGGCATTAAGTCTCCACAGACTAAACTATCTTTAAGGTCTTTCTAGTTCTCAACCAATAATGAAAGAGTTGGCTTCCTAACTCGTTTGAAATATCAAACATGCTTTCTTTCATTGATAACACACCCACAGGATCTTCATTTATGCATGGTTAGTGTCGACCACAAAAAGACCCAAAATAATATCGGGCAAAAATATCAAGAAATCCATCAACTTTATTATTTATTAATCATACACACCGCCTGACAATGCTCCATATAGGGGTTTCCAATATTTTCTGGAAGACATGCATATTGACACAGTACTTGCCAAAGAAAAGACAAACAAAATTTTCACATCACTGTTCCACTTATTTCCTCTAAAAATTGGGGCAGGAAAATTTCAGGTCAGGAGAAAGTTGGCAAGATATGAGCCTGATCGGTTAAGAGTAGGTATTTTGTCCGTCCATGACACTGAATGTTTTATGGATTATAATTTTAGTAGGTTACCATGGCAACTAAATTTTGTCAAATTTCTACTCCTTCAGTGCTGCCCTTCACAATGAAAGATAAAATAGCTCTCTTCAATTAAATATTTATTTTCTACAGGCCTTCAAAATTTCAAAATTTGTCAAATGTCCGTCCGTGACTAACCGATCAGGCTCATATAATGATGACAATACTCCTGTTTTATTGCACAAAATCACATTTCAAAGAGGTATGAAAATTATTGCCCAGTCAGACAAATTTTTAATGACGATTCTGTAGCACCAATGCAAGAACATACCCACATACATTGCTCGAGTTTATTTTGGATTGCAAGATGATGATGCCCATTTTACCCAATATTTCTTTTTCTGGATATGGTGTGACGGACAATTCCATGCTGAACGTGTAAGACCCTACCAGGCATGAGAAAGCAATCTTGATTTTTCAAAGGACATTAGGGTTAAATAATACCACCAAATTATTGGAATTACTAAGAATATATATATATATATATATATATATATATATATATATATATATATATATATGAACGCAGACATTGCTCATACACTACTCCACATACATGCAACCCTAATCTAACATCAACAAAATTTTGAAAGCTTAATTTTCGAGCGATAAATTCTGGTGAACACAAAACCCATCTCCCCAAAATAGATTTGTGAATTAAACTCAGTAAAGATTTCAATTATTGGCTTCCATCAAACTCCTTTTAAAGAATATTATTATTTTTCATCATAATTATGACTAGCACTATCCCCATCATCTATTCATTTATTTTTCTATGGATCTATCCATTCAATTATTTATCTATTTATTCTATCTACATATATCGACAATCCATGCATGCATCCATTTATCCATCCATCCCTTCATCAATATATCTACATGTATCTATCTATCTTTCAGTTTATCTATCTACCTATCTACATGTACCTATCTCTCTATCTCTCTCTCTATCTCTCTACCTCTCTAACTATCTCTCTATCTTTCTATCTCTGTATCTCTCTATCTCTCTATCTCTGTATCTCTCTATCTATCTATCTGTCTATGCCCCAAAGCAGAGAATACATTAAACAAAAATTTTAAGAATCTTTGTCTTCATCATCATCATCATCAGAACCATTACAATGAAAACCATCATCACTGCCAGGACTGGCACAACGCTCGGCACCCTCAGCACCATCAAGTCTGTAAAACTGTGGACATGTGAACGTTCTACCCACCAATAATACACTTGGCTTTCTCCTGCACCTCCAGGGGAGCTGTCCAAGGCTCAAAGATGTACTTGGAGGGGAAGTTCTTGAGAAACGGCAGATATTTCCTGCAAGAAAAAGACGAGAAGTATTCTCAAAACAATAATTTTATCATTTTTTATTCAGTATATTTACCCAGGGTAGCCACATCAGTATTATTACTGCTTTTCCAGTGGGCCCTGCAATTATTATCACCCCAGCATGTGCAGGTGCCCATTTAAAACACCTGGGTGGAGAGGGACAAATGCGGGCAAGACACCCTTTCCAAGGATGTAAGCACCGAGCGAAGATTGAACCCAGGACCTCTCGTATGAGAGTCAAGAGCCTTCACCAATATACCACAGCACTACCATAATCAATATATATCTATAAACTTTGTCTTCTAACTTCTTTCTCTCTCCGTTTTTTCTTCTTCCTTAGTATTATTTCCTCCACTTGAAAACACTGTATCAAGCACTTTGTTTTATAATACTTATTATTTAGCTATATCATCATGTATGACATTGCCGGCAAAACCTATTGAAATCTTAATCAACACATACAAATTAAGCAATGGGACATGACAAACTGAATCTATGTTATCATTCTTTAGAACAAAACTTTACATTTTGGCCTAAATCAAAAATGATTTTATCTTCTCAAAATGCAATACCACATCTCACTTTTATTCTGCATAAATAAAGCCTAATTTGCTTCTGTTTCAAGGGAGAAAGTGTGTGCATGTATCTTACGATTTCTGAGAGAGCAGAACTTCAAACATACGTGACCAGGCACCACAAACCACCAAAAAGTCGCACTGTGAGATTTTCAGTAAGAGCTCAATAAATGTGTTTTTAGTTGGCATGGTGAAATTTTGGTTTTGGGTATTTCCTTAAAGAGTATACCTATTTCTATGTAATTTACAAATTTGTAGGCACCAAACAATCTAAAAGTGGTATTTTGGACAGTTTTTAGTAGACCTATGTTTGTCTTATCAGGATTTTGTTGCATTAGTTTTCTTTTTTACGACCCTGAATACTTGTCTCATTTTGATTTCCCATAACTTTAAAACGGAGTAAGTTCTTGTATTGATACTTGTCCACTATTATGAGCAGGATGTCCTTAGTTAGTATGCCAAGTTTTAGGAAAATCAAATAATCCCTTCATAGAAATTTCTCTCCGAGTTCTAATCCTCCTTTTGTCATCTTTGCACAATACCTCATTAGTCAGAATGCTTCAATAGACTGCAAACTTTAAACCCTTATTTCTCAAAAGTAACATTCTGTGGGGCTGGGCATTTTACTCTTTGTACAGTGGGTTAGGAACATCCAATGCCAATGAGTTATATATCATTTTAAAGCTGAGAATCTCCTCTTTCACAATCAGACCTTAACTAAAAATTCATATTTGGCGACTCTTTGGTGGTTTTGTGGTGCCTGGTCACATATGTACATGTACATCATGTCATATTATATTTTGGTGTCTGGGCTTCTTGCCAAAATACACTATTTTTAGAGGGTAAATATATTTTCAGTAAACAAAAAGGGACTTCGTACTGAATTTATCACAAGTCAGTGAGCTTGGATAAGGGAATATTTTTAGAGTGATGGTTGAAGGGACACTTTGTTTTGATACACAACATGAGAAATCAAATAAACTTTGATAAGGGTGTATTTCCATATTGTTATTTATCAGTAGATATATGAGGATTTTGCACTAAATTCATTACGAGTCAAACAAACTTTAACAAAGGATGAATTTTTAGAGTGCTAACATTCAGAAGATAGAGGGGGGTTTGTACTGAACTGTGGCAAGTCAAATAGAGTTCAATGAGGTTTCATTTTTTAGAGCATTAATTTTCAGCAAACATATGCAGACTTTGTATGGACAATATATTGATTGTTAACAGCTATCAATATTTACTGTGTATTCAGTTAACACATGGGAAACGTGACTAGGTAAACTTTATTATCATTATAAATTTATCAATAGGTGCAAGGGGCAACTTTCAGTCGATTAAGTATTAATTTACAAATAATGACTGCTATTGTTCAGGTCACTCTCAAATAATCACAAAGCCCTCAGTGCAGTTCAAGTTCAGATACTACTCTGAACTTGAATCTAAATCTGAACTCAATTCCAAAACTGTACTACGCATGTCTCTTTACTTTGTCTCTGGGCTTGGCACATTTTCGAGCTCACCTTGGGGCAGTAGAATGAACCATTGCCCCTCAAACAGTCAATATTTGTATACAACTAAAGATAGCTTTAATCTTGACAATTTTAAGTAACCTATATCACATCATCATTACCGTTAGGATCTCTATGCCCACCATACTTGACTAAAGCTAATGGACATTAGCAGTGGAAGAAATGTTGATAAAAGAGCTTTCTCTGTGAAACTTGGGTGGCCTACATCAAAGCTGGGTTTGACTGTCTGTATCTGAGTACATCTATGTATGCATTTTCACTTATTTTTTTTATTTTGAAGAGAAAAACAAACAAAATGGATTTTGTTTGGTCACCTACCTGACATAATCTCCGTTAGGGTCTGTACGCCTACCAAACTTGACTGGACAGTAGCAGTGGAAGAACTGTTGATAAAAAGAACTGCAGGATAACCAGATCCAGTTACCAGCATTCACGCTCCAATCGGCATCCAGGAGGAACTCGTCAAACACCTGGTGGGAAATGGAAGAACAATGATATTACATGATACATGTCTACACGTCATCACCGTCTGCATCAAGGTGCTCTGTATGCCATCTTCCAGAGATTTATACAATCAGTTTTTTACCAGCGGTCTGATGGTTTAACTAATGCCTAATACATGTGGGTATTTACAACCCTGGAAGGACGCGTTTACTTTTAATTCAACTTATGGAGAAAAACTCAAGTTGCAGCTGTCTAGAACTGCACGTATCTCGCTATTTATCAACTAAAATCAAGAAAATCTGACAATAAGTTATGGGGACCATAAAACATCACATGGGCTTGTAAAAAAAAGAAAAAAACCTGATGGGTAGTGACGAGGGGAAAAATAAGCAGCTGTCAAGTTGACCGTACTGACCTTCATCCCTTCCTCCCAGCTGATCCAGAGATCCCCTCTGGTCAAGAAGCAAGCCACAGCGTGTCTGGCCAACGGATGAATCCAGCCTTCTAACCGTAGCTGGGTCATGATGGCATCTATCCAGGGATAACCAGTCTCACCCTATTATGGGATGGAAAGAGGGAGAGAGAGAGGAATGATATGGTTTAAAAGGTGATAACAATGCAAGAAGGTAAAGGTAATCAAACTTTGACATGGTTGTAAGGTTCCATGACATTTGCTCCTGCAACAATTGCTCCAGTCTAACTTTGCCATGTTAATCCTAAACCTACACCTAACCCTAACCCTAACCCTAATCCTAACCTTCACATTGTCCTGAACAAAAAACCAAATCATGACCTTGACCTTTCGAGATATGGACGGAGGAGCAAACGTCGCAGGAGCAAATGTTGTGTCATCGGTTGTAAAGGTAGTTGAATTGTTTAGTCATCTGTCTTAGAAGGTACATGTACATGTAAGAGGGAACTTGTATGTCAAGCTTCTCTAGTAAATAACCACTGCATAAAAGGCTTAGTTTCTGATGAAATACTGTAAGCGCTTTGGTCAATTGTTTCTCGTAAAGCACTTTAAAAGAAATGGTTATCATTATTGTGATTATGATAATCTCTAATTCTGGATACAAAAAGGAAATTGGAATGGAATGCAATGTGTCAAATATAGATGACATATTTGCTTTACTTGTACCAAAGAATACAGTCACCAGATATTCTGATGATCTGTCTATATATGATTTCCAATGAATTGTGTGAATTGAGGAATGCATTGGATTAAAGAGAAGGTCCAGTACTCTAGTAAAAGTGAAATATAATGTGCGAAAATTCTCATTCTTTTTATTCTCATGTGCTGGAAGAATGTCACAATAGTAATGTGACATGACAGTAATTACTCTTGAAATGCTCTATTTCAAATACAATTAGAAATAGCTAAAGCTGTAACTCAATAGTTAACTTCCGAGAGAGCCTTGATAAGAAATCATTTCCCTCTTATGCATTTTAATCCTTAACCATTTGCAGGTCTCTTATAGTTTTCATTGTTATTTTAAAAAAATTTTATTTCATTTCCAGGAAAACAGTATAACAATAACAGAGAATACAAAATACAAAGTACAATAGCAGAAAGAGAGAGAGAGAGAAAAAAAAAAAACACCAGTGGATGCCTGTAGATTACCAAAAGAAAACATGTTTATGTTTCTCCTCATTAACTGGTGGTAGAAATGCATAAATATTAAATGCAATAACATGAACATGAGGACATTAAAAAAAAGTTCACCAGTAAAATAAAAAAACAAAAACAAAAAACAAACAAAAAAATACATTCAGAAGATGACTTCATGTCTTCTTACAATATACATGTATATATGACTTTTTCTTATTGGTCCTCACAAAATATTGGAAAAAGGGTGCAAGGTTTCATACCTGAAAGCTCTTCTGGTCCAAATAATTCATGAGGATTTGAATTTAGCATTCAGACAGATTTCCTTTAAGTGCAGAGTCATTGCAAGTACTCAATACATGTGTACTGTACATCATCTTCATTATAAACTGAACTGCAATAACAGATGTATGAATTTCATATGGCTTCAGTGACGCTTAAGTAAATGCTCAGTAGATTCATTTCAAAGACTTCAACCTTCAGATGCATTTAATTAAGCTTTGTATTGCTTCATCTGTTGTAGTAGGAAGGTACAGTTGATTCTATGATATATTCAATATGTGATATCATTCTGTGATATATTAAATGTGTGGAGTATGACAACTGAAATGAGAACACCTACAATACAAATAAGTGTTTTTGTGGAAATTATTTTTCTGCAGCAAGAAATATAACCTCGAGTCTTACAAAACTTCTTATTCAAAGGTGATAAAATTTCAAAAGTTGGCAGCCACACAGCAAAAAAAATCACAGTGCAAACAACAGACATTTCTACAGGTGTATATTGCAAATAAATATAAAAATGTAATTGTGCATGCATTAATGCATAGTGACCGAATGCTTTTTGAGGCATCTATATGAAACCTCAGAAGGGTGCTCATTATAAAACACACTCTCTGTACTTTGACTTTAATATATACATGTATATTGGGCCATTATTTTGTTGAGTATGGCTATAGAAATGACCCATCCTTTTGAATTACATTTGCTCATTTGTTAAGCATAGTAGTGTTCTTGTCCCAAGGTATCTGAATACAGATACATGTAGGATTGTAAAAGGGGGAGGTGGGATCGCTAAAGCAACCCTTCGTTTATACTTACATTGGCCCATTTGTTAAGCATGGCTGTGTTCTTGTCCCAAGGTATCTGAATACAGATAGGGTTGTCCACCATGCGGTCAAACATGCTGTTCTTGCAGGCCACGGTGAAGAAGAATTCACGCCACAGGAGCTGACCGTGAAGTGAGAGAGGTGTGTGGGTCGTCTTGCGAACCTGAAGAACAAAAAAAATTGGATACATGTAATAATCATTTATAATTGAGAATCTGTATAGTGATATTCACATGATGCATACCAAGATTCTGGGCCTATGATTGGTCAAAACTGCAGGCATGAAATTCCCTAATGACTGCAGGGGAGTATAGTAAAAAATATTGACTGGGAATAGTTCTACTTGCGTGTACAATGCAAAGACGCAATAAATGCGAACGAAGTTAACAGTGGATACAGTATGTGAAGTGAGACATGCGCACTGATCTTAGATCTGGAAATAAATATATTTGTAAGTCATATTTTGCCAAAATATCTCTTTTCGAGAATCAATACGTGGGATGTATTAAAAAAAATAGATACTGCTTTATTTTTCGGGTCACGGTTAAAACTATAGCTCCTCAGGTGATCTTGTAGGCAATAGTTTAAACTGTGCCCCTAAAAGCAGTTAATATTTGTATACTATAGTCTATAACCGTATGGGTTGTTGTGCATTCCTGAACAATACATAAACGTCAGGACATGTAATAAGCACTTTAGGTAATGAAAATGGCACTTTGCAAATGTTCGTCATTATTATCATCATCATCATAATCATCATCATAATCATCATCATACAAGTATGACTGATATATCATTTTCTTGTTCAGAGAAAGTGCTACTTTATTAACAGGCAAGTTTCAATTGCAATACATTAAAAGGATTCAAGGAATTCCTTCTTTACAGGAAGCCATTTCACACATCTGGGTCAAGAATGTCAAGAGTGGCAAAAGCAAAAACGAAAATTGTGAATATAGCTTTGCTACACACATACTATCTTTTCAAACACAAGTTGGCACTACACATAACTTTAAAAAAAAATTGTAGTTCCTAAACTGAACTAAAAGAAACAAAACAAAAACACATCTACAGTTCATAATACAAAGGAAAATTTAAAAAAATACTGTTAATATCTCGCAATACATGAGCAAGGGTTAAATTTTCCGGGTTGGGATATAATCTATTTTGATGGTATCTACGAAGATCAAAATCATCATTCCATGGATCAAGTCAAAACAGCGAAACAATCGTCACACATGAAAACGCTGATTTGAACTTTACTGAGAATGAACTTTTCTTGTTAACCTGAAACCACTCACACCCACCAGATTACCATCAAGAGCTCCACGATTTTATATTTTGAGATCCAAAAATAGGACTAGGCTACGTTTGAATGTTATTACAACCACCGATAAGATCGTTATAAAAAGAAATCATTAACCCACTGCCTATGGGAACCGAATGATCACTGTACTACACCTATAGGAATGAGAAAATGCAGTTGTCAGTCGTATAATTTGAACCTTCTTGTGGAGTAAACTTTTCTAGCGTATCACAAAGCGACTCTCGCATGATAACGATCGAGACCTCCCCAAAATAGCTCTCAAACTAGGGCAAGATACGTGGCAAAATGAAAACGATAAGATCATCGTAGAAAGTTACTAATAAACCATTATTTTAAAATTTTAGAAAATGATTTACTGCAGTTACTGAAAAGCAATGACAAATGTCCGATAATGATCAATGGTTCCAGAACTAGGACACTGTCGATAAAGCGCTGCTGAGTTTATTGCAAGAAATGTCGATACATGTATTATTAGGAGAGTTCAGGAAATTGTGATAAGAGTAGTATATATTCATTTCCTATATCGCTATGAAAATTTCCCCCACTTTTTCATTATATTAAGACTTATCAAAATACTTTCATCTATAAGTTACATATTGCTCACATTTATTTCATGTAAGGCATATTCAACCCAACGCTTATTAGAAACTGGAAGTCTGTAATAAAGACTACGGACTATGCTCACATTTATTTCATGTAAGGCATATTCAACCCAATGCTTATTAGAAACTGGAAGTCTGTAATGAAGACTATGGGAAAGGAAAATCCAGTAGTCAACAGGTTAATAAATTTACCATCAATTTTAGTAAGGCCTTCACTGTATTGTTTTGTGAAATGTAAGCAGACAAAATCATATTTTGCCACCAAAAGAGTCTATACATGAAGAAGTATATCAGTCAGACCCAACTTCAGGTATCTACTCCGAAAACGGCGTATGAATATAGAGCCCTCATCGTTCAGTGCAAGGCAGTGTGTACAAAAGGCATTGGGAAGATCTTGCAAAGTCAATCTGCCAACGATATATATATATTTAAAACTAATGCTGTGTGTCAATTATCTTCAAAATCCTTGAATGATTCGTCATACGAAATTACTTTCAAATGACAAACATTTTAAATAAATATATCTGCAGCATTATTTTTGAAAAATATATTATCAACAGCAGGTCGACATTGCACGATTTTCCCCATGCCTTTTGTACACACTGTCTCGCACTGAACGATGAGGGCTCTATATTTATCTTGCTCCATACTCCGTTTTTTGGAGTATATACCTGTGCTTGGTTTTCCGGAGTTGGGTCTGACTGTATATATTTACCGGAAATGTAGAATTTACATATATGCATAAAATGGAGCTTGTTTACATCACTCTGTTACTGGGCAAGCTACATATTGCGTCACAGGTTAATATGAATCACAAAACCTCGCTGCAAGAAGAACTTTTGATGACGTGCACAATGACAAATACCAATAACAATAATAGGCGTTAACCCCCAAAAAATGTCTTCAACCAAATAGACTAGTGATACAGATCTATTCCAACACCCACCCTTGTTGATAGATCAGTATCTGCCATGATCTCCACAATTAGTTAGATATGATTCCGTTTCGACCCGAATACAAAAGGTCGAACCGTCCACGATGGAAGAGAACTTTCGTTTTTTACTTTCTTAGTACATGTTGTGGTCTCCATAATTCATTAAATATGATTCAGCTTAGTGCTTGATTCAAAAGGTTAACCGTCCAAGAGAGGAGAGAACTTCATTTGTTCTACTTTTCGGTATCAGTTACCATCTCCATAATTGATCAATGTATGTACCATTTGGTTTTAGTGCTGTATCCCAAATATTTAAAACCGTCCGATAAAGAATAGAACCTAACATTTTTTTTCTTTTCAATACAATTCAATTTCACTGCATCCAAAGGTTGACCGTCCGACAAAGAAGAGAACTTTAGGTCTTGACTATTAGAGAAGATATTGGCCTTGTTTTTGTTTTTTTGCATCATACATCTTCCATTCTGATGAGGATGTTGATGAAGCCATAGACGCATGTCCACGAGACATCATCCTAGATTTGATGCAGAGTTCACAGAAATGACCTTCTTGTTCCTCCAAAACAGCTTTACTTTTCAGACAGTTAACAGTTGGTTAATTTCATCCAAGAGATTCAAATCACTTTCCATAGACTCATGTGTTTGTGTTTTCATCCTACCCAACTGTTAAGAAAACGAGTACAACTGATTTAATACAGGCAAGCATCTAGTGGACCTATTGCTGTCCTATCCGCAAGGCTTGATGTCCAACCTAGGACCTCCTGGTTACAACACCACAGCTCTATCACTTACATTTTTTGGAGTTGTTGATGCCCTACATGATCTAATATAGGAGGGGAGTCCTGTGAGTTTCAAGGAGAAAATTCTAGGAGAGACACAACCCAAATGAAGATGGGGGGGAGGGGGGCGCTTTCATGGGAAGATAACAGGCTAACCTGTACTTATCTTTTGGTATTTGGGAGAGTTCTGGAAGCTCCCGTTAAAAATTCTCAGAGAGAGACATCTGAAGCAAAGAGAGGGGTAGGGTGTGCAAGGAGAGTTAACAAACTAAACTGTACTTACCTTTTGATAAAGTTCTATAAGAGGGGTGGGGTGTGGAAGGAGTGATAACAAACTAAACTGTACTTACCTTTTGATAAAGTTCTGTAAGAGGGGTGGGGTGTGCAAGGAGAGTTAACAAACTAAACTGTACTTACCTTTTGATGAAGTTCTGTAGGAGGAGTGGGGGTGCAAGGAGTGATAACAAACTAAACTGTACTTACCTTTTGATAAAGTTCTGTGAGTTTCCAATAGAAAGTCCTAGGAGACAGGCAACCAAAGCGGAGGTAGGGACTGAGGCCGGCAGGGCTTGCCATCAGCGATGCGGGGGACATCCGAGGTCTCTCAAAATTGGCAACCCAGGCCTAAATAACAGCAACAAGAGAATTTAAAGGAAGCAGGTGAGCAAGGGTTTCTAAAACTATTTTGATGTGTGGCTGGCAAACGTGCTAAATGCTGATTACTGAAATTACATAAAACGTTGCTGGCATCAAAATACCGTTAACTTCAATAAACATGTGCTTATTTGATAGGAAACTACTAAAATTGGGTAGTTGTACCATCCATTTTCACATTTTTATTAGGTGATTAAGAGGGAAATCCCTTTCTTGTTTGAAAAATGGTTACCCTAAACATATATACATGTAGAGCAAACACATCCTTAGGAGCGAGTTACCAGTATTTGCTTTAAAATGGCAAGTGCTCTTGCTCTTGCCCTTCTGCCAAGCCACAAGACAATTTTAGAAGATGCTCCAATATGTATGGACAACAGTCTCATTGGAAATGAAAATTAATGCAAACAAGCTTTTCTCCCTCCTTAAAAAGAAGGTCGAGTTCTGGGAAAAGTGAGAAATAATTTGTGAGCTTCCTCATTCCTTTTACATCATTTTGGAAGGACATCATAATAGAAATGTCCCCTCAAAAGGATTGCTTTTCAAATGCCCTCATATTCGAAATATGGTAAGATATGCCTGAAGTGTTCGGGCCGAACATTCATACCACACGTGTGTGCAGTCCAACATACCCATTTCGGTGTGCAGTGAATCTGCTCTTTAACGAGATTGGGTCAATTTGTTATCATGTTGGCGATTCCAAAACCTCACATGATCAACCTTTCCCAATCACCTTGAGACATTTTCTATCAGAATTTAATTGCATGACCAGAATTCAACTTTATCTTTAAACATGAGAAGAATAACGCACAGGTGTGGCCCCTGTAAAAAAATCTTACAGCAGTACAAATAACTTTAAAATCATAGGTATTATTGTATATTTCAGAGATTGTTACCACCCTCATAACGATACTTCACATAACCTTTTGGAATGGCTTTTTAACATACATGTGTATTTTTGAAAGTTCAATAGTACTTACATGCATATAAAAAAAGAAAGACATTTTCATAAGTAAAACAATGAGTATACATTAATTAGTGATCAGGAGCAACATAGAGAGAGAGAGAGAGAGAGAGAGAGAGAGAGAGAGAGTACAGATGAGAGACAGATGAGAGAGAGAGAGAGAGAGTACAGATGAGAGAGAGAGAGAGAGAGAGAGAGAGAGACAAAGAAGACTTACAGATGAGAGATAGAGGGAGAGAGAGACAAAAAAAATATTAAAGAGAGATTGAGAACTTGATTTCCTTTTCCTTGTTCAAAACAAAGATTATTATTGTCAAAAATAAGAAAGGAGAGAAGGAGGAGCAAGTGAAAGAGAGAGGGGAAAGGGAGAGAGGGAAAGAAAAGAAGAGTTGAAAAAATAGAAAAGAGAACCAAATCCAAGTCACCGTGGAAGAGAGAAAAACATAATTAAACCCTAAATCCTTTCACACTCAAATCCATCAACTATCCCCCGCATGAATAAAATATGAGATCATTGCCACATCAGATACAGAGAGCTTTTTTTCGGTTTCTTATCGAAAACTGATCTGAAAGTAATTACTTAACCACCGCTCTCGGATATTGTTTACGTGACAGGCTCGTCCCCTCGTTCCATCTTTACTACAGGTGATTTTAAAGTTTAATTCATTTTTCTCCACAAAAAATGTTTATCCCGATTCTACATTTTAAAGAACTTATGACAACCTTTATGTGCAACGAACCAATATGTCAAATCTGCAAATTACATTTTGACTTAAACTGTTTGGAAATAAAATAGCATTCTTGAATGTTTTATTTATTATTAATCTTAACATTTTCCTCCATTTTTCTCCTCTCTTTTTATCTTCCCTTGCATATCATTTACTATCTGACTTTGATCTTGATTTTCTACGTTGCATTTAATTTTTGTATGAGTGAATTCCATTTGAAAAGCAATATTTTCCTTGATTCATAGTTTAACCCTTTCAAGACAATTGACCACATTTTGTGGTGTGGCTCAAAAAACTTGTGCTTCAGAGCTCTAAAAAATATACCAGATACATGAGTACAGGTGTAGAAGAGCAAAAACTTCTGCACACATGGTGTTCATTTTCGTTGCATGACCATATTGCACTTGAAACCGGGAAATCTAAACAAGGATAAGCTTTAAAATCCTTAAATTGGCAACATATTGAGAGATTCAAAATCACTGTTTTCTATTTTAACTGGCAATTCTTTCATCTTTTTGACAAAGTTTTTAACCATGTACATGTATATGTACATGTATTGTTTCCAAAGAAATCACACATTTTATGAACCATGTAGCACTAAAAAAAAATATTATTGTTACCAATTTGAAGAACAAAATGTGATTAATATAGCCCTTAAATAATTCCTGTCATGAAAGGGTTGAAATCGATTTCTTTGTGAATTTTGCTTACTGAAATATATTCTTCAATTCCGTTGTTAAAAAAAAAAGTAACAACATTAACTTGAATTCATATTTTGTTTTTAGACTCTTTCTACGCTAACAGTTATCAACTTTGGCGATGATCTGGTGCTACATGTACACACACACACACACACTCTCACTCTCTCTCTCTCTCTCACACACACACACACACACACACATTTGCCATCATTCGAAACCTTTTGTGTTTCTCCCAATCCCTGCCAGCAACAAATGGATAAAGGCTAATCACTTCTCTTCAAGTACGTGTACACATGTGCGTGAACATGTACAACCAATTTGTTACTTGGCAACTGACTTGGCAACCAGCAAAAATTTTGTAAAAATGCTACACAGGTAATAAAGGACACTTTAAAAAGCACAATTTGATGCACATCATAGACTATGTATGATTAGGGAGAATCTTGGCAAGAGCTTTTACTTATAATAACTGAAAAAGCAGCAAAAAGGAACAAGTTCTAGATTCATTTAAATTAGATGGAATCCATTGTTGGAACTTCGTTAAAAAGAACTGCAATTTTGCCTTCTTTTTAAGTGCTCTGTTATTTGCGACAGTTAATAAGAGCTGTGTCATATATGAATGTGGCGTAGTGCAAGATGAAAAGAATTATAACAGTATGTCTTTATACAATGATGCATGGGATTCTTCAAGGCAGAGTGGGGGGGGGGGGGGGGTGCCTGAGCCTGATCGGTTAGTCACGGATGGACATTTGACAAATTTTGAAAGTTTGAAGGCCTGTAGAAAATAAATATTTTAATAATTGAAGAGAGTTATTTTATGTTTCATTGTGAAGGGTATCACTGAAGGAGTTGAAATTTGATAAAATTTGGTTGCCATGGTCGCCTATTAAAATTATAACCCATAAAATATTCAATGTCAGGGACGGACAAAATGCCTACTCTTAACCGATCGAGCTCACCTCTCCAGACTTCAAATTTCTCTGGAGAAAAAAAAAAGCCAGAGCTAGAGAGAACATTTTCTTTTCATATCTAGATTTTGCCACACTTTTTTGTCCCCCCCCCCCTTCCCTCCAACATTAACCCTTTCAAGACATTTGACTACATTTTGTGGTTTGGCTCAATAACTTTTGATTCAGAGCTCTAGAAAATATACCAGATGCACGAGTAGAAAGAGCAAAAATTTCTGCACACACTAATGTATTATTGTTTCATGACCATATTGCATTTGATGCCAGGAATTTTTAAAACAAGAATAAGCTTTAAAATCCTTAAATTGGCAACACATTGAGAGGTTCAAAATCATTGTTTTTCATCAAAATTGGCAATTTTTCAACTTTTCAACAAAATTTTAAACCATGGATATTGTTATTAGAACCATGTAGCACTAAAAGAAAAATATAATTGTTGCCAATTTGAAGAAAAATGTGATCAATTTAGCCCTTAAATAATTCCTGTCCTGAAAAGATTAAAGATGAACAATAAAAATGGCTCACCTTTCTCTCTAGATGGCGGTCAAGTCTCTGCTTAGCTTCCGTCTCACCACCAATCCACATGGGAGGCGGTACATCTTCTGGATCAAACCCTGTAAATAGAGAGAGATTACCAAAAGACGTCATAAGTCTAATAGGGTTATACATGATTCAGAGTAAAAGTAGAGCATTTTATCGATTAAGATATACATGTACATGTATGTATTACACATACATGTATATTAGGTTAAATATACATATATATAGATAATTCTTTTCCTACATGAGATAAGCCCTAGAGGAAAATAATGTGTTTTACCTTTTCATATTGGTAATTGTAATATATCATATTTTGTCCTCTTCTTAATTGAACCTTGTGATATGGAGATGACCAAATATATCACACATCATGCATAATTGAGAGCAAATGTGGGTTGTTGATTAAAACCTACAAAATACACAGCATACAGTACCTACAACAAATTGGATTATGTTTGGAAAATTCTTTCCAAAGATTGAGAAAACTTATAAAGAAAAATAGGAAAGGACTGAATGATTACAAAAGCAGCCCCTAAGTGCTACATGTACTTTCTAATAGAAAATTGTGTTTTCATATTTGATGTGTTTTGCAGTAGATTTTGCATTTAAGAATTTGAAGGACAAGTACATGTAGCACAAAATATATTTACAAAATAAAGCACACTTTAAAACGGAAAAAATTGTGCAAGAGTCTTTGCTTGTTTCTTCATGCATGTTAAGTTATTTTTAGCCTGACATTACAAAAATCAAATACCTGAACACAACATTGTGTATGCCTAGACAAGTTTATGGTTGAAAGTACATGAAAGAGTAAACAAAACAATGGAAAGTATTAAAGAAAATGGTAGCAGAAAGGAAAGGAGGAAAGTAATCAAAAGATAAGAGCGAACAAAGAAGATACAGAAATTTAAAGAGGGGCATACACATGTAGAGCTAAAGATAATGGGATAACAAGGAAACACTAAAAAAAAAAACTATTAAGGAGAAATATGGAAGGTAATAGGAGGAAACATAAAGAGAGAAATAGAATCAGAAAAAGGACATATGAGAAAGGAGAAAAGGGACATATTACTCAGAACAAGGATAGAAAAGACAACAAAAAAGAAAGATATTGAAAGGGTTATAAAGAGAGGAACTGATGAAAAAAAAGAAAGAAAGATAAGATGAGATAACATGAGAAACTAAAGATACAAAGAAACATACACAGGAAAAGAGACAAAGAAAGAGAGACATTAAAAAGAGGAGGGGGACATAATGACAGGCAAGAATGACTGATGAGTTTTTAGAGACGTTAAAGAGAGCAAGAAAGAAAGAAAAAAATCACAATAAAATGAAATCATTAACTTCTGTAGAAACATCAACAGAAGGTTGATTGGAAAGAAAAATGAGAAGAAGCAATGGCATAAAACAAACAGGCTTTACACCATACAGTACAGTAAGGATAATGTACAGTACATGTAGTTGGGGTGAATGGCCACATATCGTCTCAACATAATTATGAATTCAGAATTAAAGGAGAATGAAACCCTGGGGAAAATCACTTTTAATGAAAAGAGAGGAGAGAGTGAAGCAATTAAAAAAAGAGTTCCATCAAAATCTGTTCCGAAATGAGAAAGTTATGAAAGTTTGAAAAGTCTCAATTTACTTTCTATGGCGATCCTCAAATTGGCAATGTTGCTTCAAAGTGACAGGTTTAGTAGTACAACTCTCCATATGTTTTGTACACATAATTTCATATTTTCCACATTATCTCTCTAGGTCCAGCTTGTCTCCTTCTCAGCTCAAGCTATATCATGGGAAAATGTATTTGACACAACATATTTTGAGTTCACAAAAAGACAAGCAGCATCTTTAGAGATAATAGAGAAAATATGAAATTTTGAGTACAAAACATATCGAGAGTCGTACTACTTAAACCTGCCATTTTGAAGCAACATTGCCAATTTGAGGATCTCCATGGATAGAAAGTAAATTGAGACTTTTCGAACTTACATAACTTTTTCATTTCGTAACCGATTCTGATGGAACTCTTTTAAAATTGCTTCTTCTATCCTCTCTTTTCATTAAAATGGATATTCCCCCAGGGTTTCATTCTCTTTTAATACACTTTATGAGCAGACCATAAAAAACAATACAGTGTATGTTAATGTGATTGGCATCTACATGTAAAACGATAATATAATCTGTATAGTGAAAAGACACCCAAAAACCTACATGTATGAAGGAAAAGATTTGCACAAGCATACATACTGTATGCACAGCTTTATGAAATCTCTGAGATGGTTACAAGCCATGATCATAGCACGTTTGTACAAGTACATGTGATGGAAATCAGTGGAAAAAAATCAGAGACCGAGTGACTGCCATTTACATTGTCAGTTTTAAACCTTAATCGTCCTACATGTACCCATGTCACATCAAGATCAGGATTAAGTTTAGGCTTAGAACTAAGTTTAATAGAACCAAATGGATTTGTCGGACCAATGGTATTTTATTTATTTATCTATTCATGCATGTTCATAATGTCATAATACAGATACAGCAGATACAAAATAGAGTACACACAGCCAGATTATACATAATAATAATGATAATAAAATAATAATAAACTGTATTTTTATAGCGCATATCATTATAATGCAGTCCTGCACATAATGAACACACAAAGGTGCTGCAACATATTAAAAAAGCTTGACTAGTTGTAACACCTAAGCCTACATTAATCATATAATCTCACATCATATCTCATTAATCATATCTTATGAATGTAAATATCTCATGAGTATGAAGGACTAAAGTGATTCAGGCCTACATGTAGATCCAATGGGATATACATGTAGTACCAATAGGATGCAAAAACTAATGAAATATAGAATCATTGGAATGTAGGCCCAACAATATCATAAGATCTGTAGGACCAGTGGTTTGATGGACTAATGGGATGTAAAACGAATAGTGGGAATAGAGGGATTTGGGACCACCTGGACATAGGGCCAATGGGATGGAGTACCAAGGAAACGTAGGACCAGCAATATTTAGGACTAAATGGATGTATGACCACTGAGGGGGCAAAAAACAGTTAAATCCTTTACCTAATTCTTCTAATGTCGGGATGCCATATTTGTCCTCGTGGTTGGGATCGATGAAAGTATCGAGTCCCTCCACATCCTCAGCCTCTAAGGCATCCACTGGGTAGACGGGTATACCCATCATGGAGATGATGTCCTGGAAACGCTTGTACGTCAGCGGAGGCTCATTGTTATTCAGGGCAAGGATCCTGTGGTAAACAACAGATGAAAATGAATAATATCAATAATGATTACGGCTACACTCATACAATGTGAAAACTTATCCTAGATCCAAGAGGATGCTCAGGGTGCTTATAAAGAAGAGAGGGGAAAGAGAGATAGAGTGAGAGAGGGGAAGAGAGAGAGAGAGAGGGAGAGAGAGGGAGAGAGAGGGAGAGAGAGAGAGAGAGAGAGAGAGAAAGAGAAGATCAATGTAGTGAAAAAGCAAGAGGGAGAGGGAGAGGGGATGGAGAGGGGATGGAGAGGGGATGGGAGGGCTGGGATAATTAATGAGAGATGAGAGAAGGGGAGGGTGGTACATGTAGTTACAGAGGGAGAGGTGGATACTGACACAGAGAGAAAGAGAGACAGAGTGACAGAAAGACAGACAGACAGAGAAGATAAGTGAAAAAGCAAGAGGGTGAGGGGATGGAGAGGGGATGGGAGGGCTGGGATAATGAGATATGAGAGAGGGAGAGAGAGGTCACCGTGGTAGTTACAGAGGGAGAGGTGGACACTGACAGAGAGAGAGAGAGAGAGTGACAGACAGAGACAGACAGACAGACAGAGAAGATTTAAACATAGTGAAAAAGCAAGAGGGAGAGGGGATGGGAGGGATAGGGGTGAGAGAGAGGGAGCGGTGGATACTGATAGAGGGGGGGGGGGTGGCTGCAAGTGTAAAAAGGAGGGGAGCAGAAGAGATACAACAGCATCAAACTGGAGAAAGCAGGTGAATTACAAGGAACGGAAGAATGAGACAAAGTGTGGGGTGTAAACATGGTGAAAAAAAGTAAGATTCCTATAGATGTCTGTAAACTACCTCAGGGCCACTTCTCAAGTTCCAGTGTGTTTTTTTTTCTTTCCTTTTTACATGTTTGTACACAAGGGTGTTAACCAGTTCTCGAAAGTGGGGGCACACTTTGCAAGGAAGCAGGAGTGACCGAGCAAGGGAGGCTTCCCATGGAAAGGAATTTTAATTTTGTTTGTGTTAAAAACAGGCACTTTAATGCAATGTGGAGTAAAAAATGCAGGAAAAAAAAAGTGGAGTGGTGGAGGGGAACAAATGCTAATATGATTCCCCCCATCCCCATCCTGTTTATTCTCAGAATATATAACATTTTAAGAGCAGATCACTTTACATGTAGCTTTGGATAACTCAAAGATCTAGTTTCAAATAAAGTGAATGCCTTCCAGAAAAGTTCCCTTTTCCTACAAAAGGTTAAAAATAATGCTCATGAATAAAGAGAGAAAGGGGAAGAAATAAGATGATGTAAGTAGAGAGAGGGAGAGAGAAAGAGGAAAAGACACAAATGATGAAATAAAAAAATAGAAGAGAGAGAGAAAGAGAGATGATAAAATTAAAGAAAGAGAGAGAGACACACACACAGAGGAAAAGAAAAACATTAATGATTAAAGAGAGAGAGAGAGAAAGAGGGAGAGAGAATGAGAGGGAGAGAGAAAGAGAGGGAGAGAGAATGAGAGGGAGAGAGAAAGAGAGTGAAATATACATGTATAATTTAGAAAAAAATGATAGAGTAAACTAAAAAGTGGAAAAGAAGTAAAAGAGAACCCCAAAATGAGTACACATAATAAGAGCAAAAGAGACAATAACATGCAAAAGCTGCTCCAAGGAAAAACTAGACTTGTTTTGATATTCAGACGAAGATGGATTACGTTTCAGGGAATATTGCATTTCTTCTGGTTCCCCAATATACCTTTATATAACATAAAAAGAAGATCAATCGTTACTAAACCACTCTCAGACTTTCCTGCCCTGGGTAATTAAACACCCACTGATCATGAGAGCCTGTTCAGCCTAGAAGAAATTCATACAAAATTTGTATCAAGTATAGTAGATGACTGGCAGTGACTGCTGACTGGTACATGTAATACTCAGCACACATTCACAACGTTCAGAGTCACACTTCATGTGGACCATGATTTTTATCCATTTTTCTTTCAAAACCATGCTCAGATATTTGTTTTCCCTATACGATGTTATAAGATGTTCAGACTAGAAAGAAATTGATCTCTTATCTTGTAACTTTTGTATAGAAATGTAAACAAAGAATTTTACAAGTCTGAATGGGGATAAGTCAGCTACAGATCTGTTATTGCTTGCAGAGAGATAGAGAGAAAGAGAGAGAGAGAAAGGATAGGAGTAATAGGAAGGAAGGAGTGAGAGAGAGAGAGAGAGACAGAGACAGACAGAATGACAGAGAGGGGGTAAAGACAGATGAAGAAAAACAGATGGAACACGGGGGGGGGGGGGGATGCATGTACACCTAAAGGGACAGAGAGAAATACAGAAAGAAAGATTTGGATGACATCATAAAAATGTTAAAATCAACTAGGACAAAACGGGGAAAAAAAGAAAAAATTTCAAGAAAGCCACAACTTGAAGTCTTTCGTAATCAGAACTAGGAGGGGGAGGAGGGGGGGGACCTACATACATGTAGATGACTCTGCAATTTCATATCAATATCTCATGGTTTGGGCTGCGCAAATCGGCAATTCCACATTCAGAGACACATTTTACCAACTTCAAACCATAACTACAATTTGTTTTTGTAATGGATTTATGATTAGATCAACTGTCTTTGATTTAAGGCATAAAAATTCTGTTATTGCCAAGCAGTATTGAAATTTGCATATTAATGTGTTCGGTAATGGAAGGACATTTTGAAAAATCAAGATGTCTTTCCGTTACCGACATCATTAATATGTAAATTTCATTACTTTTTGGCAATAACAGATATTTTTTTGGAAAATCAAAGGCAGTTGATCTAATCTTACATCTCTGATGTCTGAAATGTTCTACCATTACAGAAAAAAATTGTAGTTATGGTTTGAAGATGGTAAAATGTGTCTCTGAATGTCCTTCCATTACCATGGAATTGCCCAAATGCATAAAAAAATGAATACGCATTTTAAATAAACAAATGGGTAAACATGTGATGGATTCTTGCACACAGCCCTTGCAAAATGCTTGGACACTTTATTTTAGGACAAACTAAGTATTTACTATGATCTACATGTATATGTACGTGTAAGATAATATAAAAACATAAGGATGTAGCAAGGTTCTAGGGAAACAGAGAGGAGACAGAGAGAAGAGAGAACATGAGGACAGGATTATTCTAGATTGAAAATTTATGAAAAAGGAGAGTCAGATAGAGAGAAGAGTGAGTGGAGGAGGGGGAGGAGGACAAGGAAATACAGAGAGGGGGGGGGGGAGGAAACTGAGAAAAAAACAGAGAAAGAAAGTGAGGGTGGGATGGAGAAGACAAAGTGAGAGAGAGAGAAGGAGAGAGGGAGAGAAAGATGTGAAAAGTAAAGCTGATTCTAAATATGTGTGCAGAGCTATTTCTCTGTTTTACATGTACTTCTGACAATACCAAGTTTAGTTTGAGAAAGAGAAAGAAGAAAAGAAAAAGAGAGATGATAATTAGAAAATCAAAGAGTCAAAAGACTTCACTCAGAAAAATGTCAAAACCAGACTGCACTAATATCAAGGAGTTACTCAAGCTTACTGTCTATAAAGACGGAGACACCAAGGTCAAAGACCAGCAATGCGTAAGAATTTCCACGTGTCAGCGCCAGGTACATGTACATGTAAGTGAGGAACCGTGAGATTTTTGGGCGTGAGTAAGAGCCCTGATGGGTGACTGTCACGCCTAATGCGCGAGAGTTGGTAGGTCTGTAAAGAACAGAACTTACATATAAGGGCATTAACTCTGTATAAACAATATTCTTTAACACCCTTTTGGCTCTGAAAAATAAAAAAAAATCTTCTAAGGTTATCAAATGATGTAAGTTCTGATCCATCCAGGTAAAAGTTCAAATAACAAATATTAAATCATTACATCTGAAAAACTATATTGGTGAAGCTAAGCAGCCTCTGCACAAGTGTTTGCATCAACATTGCAGACTGGGGACATTAGGAAATGATTCTGCTGTCTACTCCCACCTGAACACATCCAAACATGACTTCAAAGACAAGGACGTTCTCATTTTAGACAAAGAATCTCGGTGGTTTGAGAAGGGGGTCCATGAAGCTGTCTACGTCAACACTGAGAACCCTACTCTCAATAAGGGTGGGGGACTGCAACATACATGTAACGTACCTCTTCTTCATGGTGTATAGCGCCATAATCAGGAGAATTCCTCCACGTCTTACTCAAAACAATAACACTGATAGTGCGTCTGCACCGGTGGCAACAACATTTTCCCGCCACTACATCAGACGAGCTGATGAAGCGTCCAGGATCGGACGTGAAACCGTCCTCGGAATTAAACCGAAAGTCCAGATGTAATGATTTAATATTTGTTTGTTTTTCTTCTAAGGTTATCAAATCCTGGTTATTAAAGGTTATTAGATGTTAGTTATCAATACCTTGTTTCGATTCCTGGCAACATCTTGCTTTATTTGAAGAAAAAGAAAATCAGCAAATCAAGGTCCAATATCTACCCCCTCCCTCTCCAACAACAAGGAAAATATATGTGACAGACTGGCAGCAACACCTACAACTTTGCCACTAGTAGAACGCAACTTTCGTGCCACATTTCAGCATGATTAAATTTTAATCTGCCAAACTGCAAATAAGTACATGTACATCTACATGTATGCTCAAATGGATCTCTTTTTATAACACAACAAAAGTTTTTAAAAAGAGGGAAATAAACAGTGGTAACGGTATGACAAAGAAAAATGTAATGAATGATAAAGACAATGGTGAAGAGAGAGAGAGAGAGAGAGAGAGAGAGGGAGAAAGAGATGCTGAAGATATTCCGAAGCACACAACTACCCAACCTTATGTACTTGTATTACCATCCTAGTCTATTAAAGACAATAGTAAAGAAAGAGAGAGAGAGAGAGATAGAGATAGAGAGAGAGAGAGAGAGACAGACAGACAGATAGAGAAAGAGAGAGAGAGAGAGAGAAGTGTGGCCGAATATATTCTGCAGCACACCTATCTCTATTACATGTACCATCCTAATCAAATTGCATTTTGCATCCATCGTTTAAACTCAATGAAGTGTGGTAGTGCATGTGCTTTTATAACATGAGGTACACAGCTGCCCACGGTGGGCACAGGGAACAAAAAAAGATTGCTTAGGCGGAATACATTACACAAACTTGCTAGTCACATGCCATTGCATGAGGGGTTTTTTTTAAGCTCAACTGTACTGTATGTATGTACATGTATGTAGGACTCGATGGGTAAGGGATTTTTCTCTGTTTTGTTTATAACCTTAAAAAAGAGAAGAATTTCCACAAATCTCATGACAGAGTAATAAGCTTGAATAAAGATAATCTAGTGTGCGGGAGGTGTTCCATTTTGACAGAAAGAGGACAAAAGCAATTCTCAACTGTTTGTTAATGATGGTGTAACTTGGTGGTGGTTTGGATAGCAAAATGTATTAACTGAACGAATAAATTGCTGGAAACCATATTCACTGAAACATACTCTACTGCTAGACATTCCATCAGAAGGACGACCTGTATGTACATGTTCATGTAGATGTATGTAGCTCAATCTCTCTTCTTTTTCTACTCAGTAACAGTGTAAAAAAAAATACTTTCCTCTTCACAGGAGCACCTTTTAAAATTTGGCATCTAAAAAATAGTGTGATTTTCTCACAGCGATTTGTATTAGAATCTTATTGGTGTTTGCAGGAACACTTTTCAGTTTACCGCTACTACAGCTTTCTTGGAACTTTCTAGAGCTAAATCGCATTTTCTTCCAAATTCCGTGGGGGATTTACATGTATCTGTATGGTGTCAAACATTCAGTGTTAAGTTCTGTCAGAATCTACAAAGATTTATTTTCCATCATTACCAGAACTCGACATGAGGGTTGTACAATTACCCCTATTCGTAACATTTTAAGTCCAAGAGATAGATAAGGTACATGATAGCAAGTACAGAAACATGGGGGCGGATCCAATTAAATAAAAATCATCACATTTCAAGGGGCCACCAGTATCACAAAAAAAGTTCTCATTTTTGAAGGTTTTCTTCTGTAGCTGAATGGTAATCTTCTTATTTGAACGTTTCAAACAAGAGGTAATTCAAAAAATGAAAATCATCATATCGTCACATTGAAAGTTAACATTTTTTAAATGGTCTTCTGTACTTGTGTTGAAAGGTACATGTAATCTGCTTCTTTAAATGTTTCAAAGAGGTACAAGTATGTTGTCAACAGCGTAGTCACTACGGTGGTCGGCGCCGGTCGGAACCCTCCACCACTCAAAGTTTCCGACCGGCACTCAATGCAATATCACATCCGCCCGCCTGGCACTAATTTCGCCACTGACAAAGAAAAAATATGATTTTGACCTATGAACATGCAATTGTGGTTTAAGCAGGGTTGGGCGGTAAATACCGGTGGCGGTAATTACCGGCGGTAAATACCGGTAAATACCGTCCGGTAAATATGATGGGCGTCCGGTAAATATGTAAAAAACGGGAAATATGATTTTAATTCTTTATTTATTAATAATTTTACTTGTTTTTAGCCTCAACAACTGAAAATATTGTTCTGAAATAATTAGCAGCACAACACTCATAGCAGAAACACACAAACAAATTTATTAAATCCGCACTGCATACATGTACACACCCAAACACACATACATGTACAACACACATACACAAACTCAAATTCATTTCTCCAGGGGTTAAACTTTTTACATGTATCTCATTACAATATGATTTTTGTTTTCAATTGTGAATAAAGCTCAGAATACATACAGTGCATGCTCTTGAGTTGAATATACCGTAATATGTAAATCAATAGCTTTAGAATTTCTAAGTGCATTTTATATTCTTTATCTACGGATGCACATTTTACGGTATAATTTGACGAAAATGATCATGTACTGTACTATGCATTATAGAAAATGGGAAACTGCTTGTGGGATCGGAACTCACGAAACTCTACATTGCAACATTCATTGATAAAGTGCAACGAACTCTGTATTATCGATTAATTTGTATCGTTATTGATCTCTGTCTATGGGAGTTTGTACACAAAATATACACACACAAAATCACACACACACACACACACACCCACACACACAAATAGAACACACCAGAGCGGGAAATATAACACGTTATATTGCACGGTCGTGACATATAACGAATTACGCACTGGCAAGACCCACATCTTACCAATCAGAAACCTTGTTTCATACAACCCATCTTATATTCTCCTGTATGTAATTGGTTTTTGTAACAATAGTGTATCAATGATTTTGTATACATGTGTACTAGTGATTGCTGGTTTTGAACTTTTGATAAAATGTTTACAGAAAAAAAAAAAAAAAATCCTTTTATAGCCAAAATAACAGACATAGACAAACACACCAACAAACACACGCACACACACACCCACACACACAAATAGTACACACCAGAGCAACCATACTCACCACCATTGTTATTATGTTCAAAATTGGACAATCCCTATGAACAAGTGAGTGGAAAAATATATTTCCCGGTATTTCCCGGTAAAAAGCGGTAAATACCAGTAAAAAGCGGTAAATACCGGTAAATACCGCTTATTTCCCGGCGTCCGGGAAATAAGCCTCCAAAGCGGGAAATATGCCAACCCTGGGTTTAAGCCAGCAGATTCAATGAAAAAATTATACGTACGCATAAGCTAATCTACATGAAACCACGCAAAGAATTTTCCTGGAAGGTATACACCTATACACAGAGCACTAGTGCAGCACAGCTCCTTCCCAAATACAAATCATATTTACGTATAAATTGTTCATGTACCCGTACCCGTACCCAATGCATGCATGCCCAACATCAAATCACTACACATTGTACACGTCTCCGAGCTGGAACGTCGCAATCAGCTGATTTGCACATGTTCAGGTTTTGAGAAAACTCGCCCGTAAGTAACTCACAGGCAATAAAATTTCCACCAAGTGCTAAAAAGTCCCTGGTGACAACCCTGGTTGTCAAGACTCAAGAATCATGTAATAGGATCATGTGTAGGAGATTCACACCTTATGCACGTTAATATGCTACACTTCTCGCAAAGAGTAGGGTGTCAACGCGGTGTTTAGTGTGCCTGTAATACACAACTGGAAGTAGTACCACAGAAAAGACTGCAATAAACTTTAGAATTGAAGGAGGCAGTTGTACCCAAGGAAGAAGAAGAAGAATTACTCCAAGGTCAATGTCTTAACTGAATTCCCAACTTCACCCCTGGATCAAAGACTCTTCATGTATGTAACTCTTAACTTTAAACTAGCCCTAACCCTACGTCTTTGACAAAATAGAGACCCGAGTAATCGTTGCGGAGGAGCAAAAGTTGGAAGACCGTGAAGGAGGCTTCATGCTCCACTGATTACGACTTACTCTTGTGGATGGTAGAGAGTGTGGGAAACTTAGGAGATGACCCTAAACCTAACCTAAAACCCAATTGGAAACCTAACCCTTACTCTATCAATTGTCACCAGAGCATACATGTAAAAAGTCGGAGAGGCTTCCCGTTTACACTGATTACTACTTACATGTACTCCTGTGGATTGTGGAGAGTGTGGGAGACCTACAACTCAATTGCAAACCTAACCCTAACCCTATCAATTGTCACCACAGCATACATGTAAGTCGGAGAGGCTTCATGCTACACAGATTACTACTTACTCCTGTGGATCGTAGAGGGTGTGAGAGACCTTGGAGATGACTTTTACTCCAGCTTCCTGTGCTAACGTACTGATCGCTTTGTCTCGGGTCCTTCCAAACGGTTCGCTGTCCTCCTCAAACGACAGCTGTGTTACCTTCCATTCCTAAACAAAGTCATACAAAAGGATAGAATTCATTAATAATTAACAACAATAATAACAATAACATGTATAGCACAGCCACTATACAAATACACTTTAATAAATCAAATGCTTTTATACAAAGTATCATATTACTACTATTACCGCATCTTTAGCCAAGCTGCCACACATTTAGATGGGCTAAGGCATTCCTACCGAGTAGCACATGTATACATGCAGTATGTACATCACTTGGGTGGAGAGGGGCAAACACATGTACATGTAGATGTCTTGTCTTCCCAAAGGATATTAGAGCTAGTGATTTGAACCCTATACCTTGTGATCCACAGTCTAGTGATCTTACCCACTACACCAATTATACTACATTTACTTGTATATTATGAAGAGTTTGTATGTGGAGGCTGGTAGATTAATTAAAGATAAAGTCGAGTTCTGGACATGAGATCGAATAGAGAAAGAAACTGTCTGAAAGCAATTGGGAAAGGTTGATTATATAGCACATAAGAATTGGTGTATGCTGTAAGGTTTTGGAATCATCAAAATGATAAGAAAATTGACCCCATTCTGCTAAGAGTCACATGCACTGCACACAGAAATGTGTACATGTACATGTACATGTACATGCATATGGGACTACACACAAAAGTTTAACCCGAACATTTCAGCTGCTTCTGGTCATATTTTTAATGTGAGGGCATTTAACGAGCAATCCTTTTTCAGGTGACATATCTACTACGATAATCTTCCAAATTAATAAGAATGAGAAAGCTCACAAATTAATTTTTACCTTTCCCAGAACTCAAGCTTCCCTTTAAGCAGGCACTGTGCCTGTTAACATTATTGTTATTGACAAACTTATTGTTATGAGATTACTGTTATTGACTGATTCTTGCCACTGTCATCTTAAACTTTAAATTGTATCATTATCCCTCTTGAGACCACATTTTGTAGTTTGGCTCAATAACTTTTGATTCAGAGCCCTAAAAAATGTACCAGATGCAAGAATAGAAAGAACAAAAAATTCTGCACACACTGAATCAAATTTTTGTTGCATGACCATATTGCTTTTGATGCCAGGAATTTTAAAAGGGAAAATTAGCTTTAAAATCCTTAAATTGGCAACACATTGTGAGGTTCAAAATTATTGATTTGACACTATTTGTCAAAATTGGTAATTTTTTCAACTTTTCAACAAAGTTTTTAAACATGTACATGTACATTGTATGTGTTATCAAAGACACTACATTTTATTAAAATAAATGTAGCACTAAAAGAAAAATATTGTTGTTGCCAATTTGAAGAATGAACAGTGATCAATTTAGCCCTTAAATAAGTCCTGTCCTGGAAGGGTTAATCACAGCACCCTGCATGGGTGATTAAGTCAATAAAACATTCAACATCGAAACATTCAAACCACAACACCGGGGGGGGAGGGCTGGGGTTTCATCAAGTGTCTTGTCGGTGATTTTTACCGTCAAATTTGCTCTCAGCCAATCAGATGCAAGGATTTCAGTAGCTTATAACAGTTATTGTAAATTGTCAGTGAAAGCAAGTTTCATGAAACGAGGCCCAGTACTTACTTTGAAGAGTCTTGGAAGGACATCGGCAGGTTGGCCTCTGATCAGGAAGAGCCGAGAGTTGAGTCTCCTTAGACTAGAGTCTAGGTCCTCCAAACATTCTAACAGAAACCTGATTGACGATAAGAGAGAGAGAGAGAGAGAGAGAGAGAGAGAGAGAGGAGGGAGGAAGGGAGAGAGAGAGGGGAAGGGGGAGAGAGAGGGGGAAGGGGGAGAGAGAGGGGAATGAAGAGAGAGAGAGAGAGGGGGAAGGGAGAGAGAGAGAGAGAGAGAGAGAGAAAGAAAGAGAGAGATTGTTATTAAAATGTAAAACTGATTTTAACTGTATGTAATTAAAGTGAGCACATACAAGGTATAAATTATGTAAATCAAATACTCTTTATCTTTACTTCCAAAAGCGGGTACTTTGCTACATTTAGACAGCTAGTTTCATTTGTGACTTGTGCGTGGGTGTTTAATCATCATTTATCAATGCCCAAACTGTGCTCGAGAACATTCATTTGCAGTTTATAGACTTTAATTAAAGGGCATGTAGTATTGGAGTACAAAGAAGATTTCCAGAGCTATTGAACCATTCTGCTACATGTACAATGTAGATCATTATTTCCAGAGAAGGAAAGGCATTTAATCATCATTTATCAATGCCTAGACTGTGCTGTAGAAAATTAGCTTTGCAGTTTATAGACTTCAATTTTCCACCATGATGGAGATCTATTCAACCATCTTGCTCCTTTTTTTTTTGTTTTTTTTTTGTTCTTGAATCATTAACTACATGTATTTGAAAGTCTCACGCTGCTCTGGGGGAAGTTTAGTCATATAAAATTATATAACCCCCCCCCCCCCCTTGATAAAATGTGCCCTCTGATTGTCTTCCAACAACAAAAAAGGTTATTAAAAATACTGCATTTATCAATGTATGTAATTGAAGCAATATTTTGGTATTCACTATCAATATTCCTGAAAAGCATGTACATGTACCTTTTCTGCATAGCATGCTAAATGTCATTTTGAGGCAAAGCAGCCAAAAATTTGCCTCATAAAAATGACAGTGGGGTGATAAAACTCATAACTAAAAATGTTGATTTTCAGGAGAACAAAACAACCCCTCTATGATTAACACAGTAAGGGCAGTGATGACCTTCCTTTTGCAGATCACTTGTGACATTATTTTTTTTCAAAGACACCTGTACAGTATATTATGCACTACGCAGGTTTTCAGAACATCAAATTAGTCCTTATTGACAAAAAAGGTATTAAAAAAAAGCAGCAGCAGAAAATGAGAGGTTTATGATCACCCCCACCATATACATGTAGGGCACTTACAAAATCAAGCACATACTGTAGGGTTAAATGTACCTGATTTACGGTCTACATGGTGTGCATGTGTACATGTAGGTAACATGTATGGGATACATACTTTTCCTTTCTCGATTCTCCAAACTTTTTCTTTCCCTTTCATCCTGACTCATCCTTTCTTTCCCTCTCTTCTTTGTATCCCCTTTCTCAGCAACCCACGCCCTTTTTGTGGCTTTTTCGGGGTTTTTTTTTTGTGTGTGTAGTTAATGTAATAAATACCGGTACAATTCTGATACTGTAATGGAGTCTCAAAGCCAAGATCATTAAAGATCTTTAATCTTGATCCCCAATCATTTATGTCCCTTGTGCTTCTTTACAATTGTTTATTCTTAATGTACTTTCCTTATGTTTTCATATTTCATATGTATTTATAACGTATGACTATCATGTGCAATTACAAACATGTATGCATTTTTTTATGTTTTTATATTTCATGAGTGAAATAAAAGAATCTTGAAATCTTGAAAGCTTGAAAGGGGAAGTTCAACTTACATGTATACAAATGTACCTGTACATGTACTGTAGATGAAGTTGGATTTGCATGTAACCCTTTCAAGACAATTGACCACATTTTGTGGTTTGGCTCAAAAACTTTTCAGAGCTCTAAAAAATACACCAGATGCATGAGTACATGTACATGTAGATGTAGAAAGAGCAAAAATTTCTGCACTCACTATGTCTATTTTTGTTGCATGACCGTACAGTATTGTGTTTGATGCCAGGAACTTTAAAAACAAGAATAAGCTTTAAAATCCTTATAAAGTAAGTTGGCAACACAATGAGAGGTTCAAAATCGTTGTTAATCAACCTCGCAATTTTTTCAACTTTTCGACAATATTTCTAACCATGTGCACATGTATACATGTAAATTGTTTTCAAAGACAAAGGGTATCTGGAGAAAAAAATTATTTCACTTATTTTAAAATGATATTAAATTTTCTTCCTGGATTTGAAAAATAATAACCATCAAACTGACAGAAATATGACATTTCATGAAAAATTCCAGTTAATTACTGCAAAATAAGAGAATAAAATCAGACCATTTTTCAGCTTTTTCCTGCCATAGGCTATGTAGTTAAGAAATGGGACACACACAAATGCAAATTTTGAGTTTCCGACTTTATACTTAATGTCAAAAACTTGTCCTTTACATGTACATGACCATTCTTTTATAGGAAATTTTACAATCTTTCTGATGGTATGAATTTTTTCAAGGTTTGAATATCAGATCACAGTGCAAAATTGTGAAAAAGTGACAAAATTTGTGTAAAACAGAAATTTCAGTTTCCCATAGGAAACGCATGGGGAAATGGCAATCTGAATACACACAAATATAAGGGTTTGCAATTCATCTCTTATTTTAATTTTGTAGTGAGCCTAAAAACTTGTCCTTAGTGTCAAAAGAATGACCAGTATTTTCTCTTTCCATACATTCCAAATATGAGATAAAAATTAATTCAGATCACATTTTAATAACAGGATGAATTTGCCCCTAAAATTGTGCCATTTTTTCACCTGAATCAGCACGTTTTTAAGCTGACACTTTTCAGTGTGACTTCAGACACCCTACTCTTATTCCAAAAGAATGGATAAGATACATGTAAGGATAAATATCAAAATAATACTAAGAAAAAAAAAGGGGTCTGAATTTACAAACATACCAAAATACCAGCCTGCAAACAGATTTTTTAACCGTTTTTTTTTTTTTTTTTTTTTCAAAGCAATCAAACCACGAAACATCAAGATTTAATACAAAATTTTTACTTCATCTGTTGAGAGGAAAAAGGGTGTTATCATTCAACACCCTTCTGGCTCTCATGAGACGGGGTCAAGCTAACTCGGCACTAGGGCGAAATCGGCACTGCGCGGTGACCATGTTTCAAGAGCTGAAGTCCACGCTACGCACCATACCCTTTTTTAGCCTTAAATTTCATGCTTTGAATAATTTCACTTCTTGAAATTTTCAACATTAGTACTTCTTTGCTAATCATTTTACACATTGATATCAAATAATTTGAATTTAAGTGTTTTGAAATGTGTAATTAATGCGAAATTCAACACAAGTGTTTGCGATCAATTTAATAACTCTCTGGGCTCACTCAGCCGCGATTTTCCGCCAAGGCCAAGTTCGCCCTAGTGCCGAGTTAGCCCGGATCCCATGAGACAATATGGCTAGATATCTAGAAGGAGGTTCATCTGAAACCATGGGACGAGGAGAGGAGCCTGTCCTCATGTCTAATTAACGAGCAAAATAAATTTGTACGCTTGTAATGTACGTTTCCATTCCATCAATAGTTTAAAACCGTAATTTAGACCATGGTTTAATTTAAATCTCCTTCATGACTTCGGGCCCATCCATATTAAAATAATTTTGTCTCAGATCAATCTGATCATACATAGATTTATATTCATACCTCCATCTGTTGACTCCTTTGCTACAAGATCCTGCAAACCACGGGTCTAGAATATAAATACACCTGAATCCACTTGATGCTTTGAGTCCTTCTTTGAGCGCAGGGTTATCGTGAAGACGAAGCCCTTTACGAAACCAGTGAACGAGACATCCTGGCTTCTCTGCATGTCGACTGGACCTATGTTTCCGCTTGGGCATCTTTCAGGCAGGAGGCACAAAATTTCCTTTGCAGAATAAATCTGTCAAAATCAGACCCAACAGGCAACAACTGATGATCAGTTTATGAAACTGGAAGCAAGGTCCTCACGCTAGATTTTCAGGTAGGGGTCTACTCAGTAGTTCTCTAAATCTACTTCTAATTAATCTAAAGTTAGTTATTAAAAGTTGGTACTACAGTCAGTACAATGATTAAGTCTAACAGTTAGACCTTAAGAGGCCTTAAAGTTTTTTTAGGGATCCTATCCCAAATAAGACACTTTGTTCTGGAAGACCTGACAAAAATGGAAATCACCCGGCACGAATCTTGTCAAAATGATCAAACAATACCACACTGGCTGTCATTATGACAATTTTGATTGCGAAAGGGAAAAGAAGAGTTGTTTTCAGTGGTTGATAAATATGAGGTATCTGATTTTAATTGAAGAGAGAACTGTCCACATCGTCAATCATGTTAATATGATTCACAATCGGCATCCGGAATTGACACATCAATTCTTGACAGCTACTGTACTGGTCTTCAAACATTTATGATTTGGTGAAGGAAAAACAAATTTCCTCAGGATCGGCCTTACTCAGTCACAGCTCTGGCCTCGTCTAGTGACGGCAAAGTAAGAACAATTACAAAGTGAAAACTGGAAAGAGAAATGCGATAACAGATCCCAATCAGATTGACGGCGGAGACAAAGTCAGACATATATCAAAAGTAAATTGAGTAAAGCCAACAATAATTCATCACAAAAAAGGAGGAGTGTGAAGAATTATCATCCAAATGATCTGGCTGCTATTGCTTGATAGTTGCTCGTTTCAGTCTCGGCAATCGAAACTTTCTCTTGCCTTATCTCTGAGTCTGATGCACATTAAATCCAATGCATTTCAGCATAACCCAGATATCATGAACAGTTCACCGGACAGGAGCATGTTAGACAACGAGGAAAGAATTCGGCCTTGCAGTGAGCAGTGCAGTTATCTAGTCAACAACAATGGCGGCTCCATGTACGCCAGAGTTGTGTTGTTGTGTAACTAGAAAAAATGTTTTTTTCGTGCCCCGAAATAGTCTATCTTCAGCAACCATGGTAGTTTTATTGCTAATACCAAAGTTAATAAGATCGTGATTTTCCTTAATTTATTAACCATTTAAAGAGTTATAACTCTAAAATAAAACTATGACAGAATTTAAATTGAAATAGTGAAGTTTATGATTTTATGATTCCAAATAAGTGAAAAATAGAAGGAAACAAATATTGTTCATTGAGAAAAGACTAGCACAAGATCAACGTCGGCCGAAACGTGACCCAGAAAAGGAAACAGGGTGAAGACTCGTGATTGGTTGTTTCGCTGGGGGCCGGGCTGAATACTAATGAAGTCACGTTGCAGCTAACATGTTACGGTTGCCTATTCCAGAATGATCATAACAGTGCTTTGTGTACGTGTAGAAAAATCACCACTATCTGGTTCTCTTTGAACTTCAAATTGAAGGTTAAGATTACGTTTTAAAAGAAGGTTAAGAAGGAGAAGGAGAAGGAGAAGGAGAAGAAGAAGAAGAAGAAGAAGAAGAAGAAGAAGAAGAAGAAGAAGAAGAAGAAGAAGAAGAAGAAGAAGAAGAAGAAGAAGAAGAAGAAGAAGAAGAAGAAGAAGAAGAAGAAGAAGAAGAAGAAGAAGAAGAGAAGAAGAAGAAGAAGAAGAAGAAGAAGAGAAGAAGAAGAAGAAGAAGAAGAAGAAGAAGAAGAAGAAGAAGAAGAAGAAGAAGAAAGAAGAAGAAGATCGAAGAAGAAGAAGAAGAAGAGGAAGAAGATGAGAATTGTTTTAATAGGCCTATATTTATGTCACGATCCTCTCCTGAAAATTACGAGGACTACATATCAATCACCTGAGAAAGGTTAAAGAACAGACACAAGTAAAATATCTCTTTCTCTTTCTTTCTCTTTCTCTCTCTTTCTCTCTCTCTCTCTGAGTCCCTCTGCCCTCTGAGGCTGATGAGAGTCAGAAGGGCGTTAACTCTGTGTTAAAGTACATGTATATGAGTTAACGCCCTTCTGGCTCCAAACAGACTGAGTGTCGAGGTTAATTCTTTTTATTACGAATTAGGCAAAGTTTGAAAGTGTAACATACATGATTATTATTATGCTATATGTCATGATATTTTGTACTATTTTAAATTAATAATCAAAAATATTATTTTCATTGTAAAGTTGAAAAAGAGGGGGAAAAATCATATACATTTCAATCCGATTAGCAGGTCTGTAATCTGCATTTTATTGTAAGATGTACTGACTCTATTTTGTGATATGTATTTATCATGAATTATACAATGACATTGTACATAAATATTCTGTTTTACAAAATGTAGGTATAAAGATATGAATCATAATTATGAAAAACGTGTGTACAATAAGAATAATAAGACCAAAATGAATGCGAAAATGAGCAAATCTACACTATCGTCTAACAGAAACGTTGACTGATTGACTGATACAAGTCTGGCTTTCGGGGACCTTATACAGTCAAGTCGGGGCATATTTTGTTGAATGATTTTGTTTCTAATTAATATGTAAATTATTTGTAAATATTGTGATTTCTTTTGATTTTCCAATAAAAACATAAATTTAAAAAAAAGTTTGTTCCATCTCAACAACAACAACAAAAAAGTCTGCGCATATAATTTATAGATCACAATGAAAAATAAAATGAGAATATACCATAAACAAACAGGCCTGTTATTCATAGTATATAGGCAAATGCCTGATACTTTATAAAGTAGCCTAACTTTGATAAAAATGGTAACTTATTACTTGACATGACGAGATATTTCATCATGTCAAGTCGACTTAATATCCATATCATGTAAACATGTAAAGATATTTAACTTAACATGTCGACTTATGAACTTTTTTAGTCGACATGGCGAAAAAGATTATCTTGCCAAGTTGACTTCACAAAAAGTTCATGTCGTCATGGTGACATAAATGATCTTGCCAAGTCGACTTCCCTTACCAGTGACAGTAGCCAGAATTTTGTAAGGGGAGGGGGAGGGCACACAAATGCAGGGCTGTCAACTTCGGGGAACTGCTTGGAGGGGGTTTCGCATTTTTTTCTTCTCGCCAGCCCTCCAAAAGTCGCAAAGTGGGGGGGGGGGGGGTATCATTTCTAAAAGGGGGCACAAATTCTTGAGTCAAAAGTTGTCAGAGGGGGCAGCCCCCTCCCCTTCACATGTCGACACAATATGCATATTAAGTCGACTATTGACAAGATGAAATATTTCTTTATGTCGTCAAGTAGAATAACGCTTCCGTATTTATTTTATTTCCTGTATGTAGTAACTTATCTGGCATGGTGTACAGTGAAACTGTGTAAATTGGTCTGTAATCGCACACTATAAACGCACACGTACACACTTTTTTGTGTTACACAGCCAATCAGCGTCGCCATACTTGACGGTCGTGAGCTAGTTTGCAGATACAGACCCTTATTAGTCGTAACGCGTAGCACGGAGTTTGAACTTTAAGACTTTGAACATCATCTCATAGACCGTTGAATTCAGCTGCCTCCTCTCATTCGACTCTGCATTGATCCTGCATGGACACAGCCATTTCGAGACTGGCAAAGTCAAGCTAGTCTAAAACCCTTGTGGAATTTTGTTGAGGGTTAAAATAGAGTATGCGTCTGTAGACTAGTCACAGGGACGGCTGACACGACGAACTGTCTCTTGTAACCTAATTTCAAGCAGGAGGCCAAAGTCGATACATGAAATACATTCATGTGATTGCAACGTTCTTCCCAGCGTCGCAATAGATGGAGAACAAACATGGCATTACAGAGACAGTTGTAGTGAGAACCAATGAACTCCTTGGTAGTAGAGGCGTCGCGGAATGTCGGGCTCGGACAATGGATTGAGGGGATTGAAGGGGGGGGGGGGGGATCTTTAATTTGTCGGCGGAAAAAAAAAACCCTCATGCATTGTCCGAGCCCGATGTTCCGACGTCTCTGCTTGGTGGAAACGGGGGTAAAACAAACCAGATGTAATTATCATTATATGCCTACTAGTACTCTCAACATGAAATATTATGACTTCTAAGAAATATATTGATTATTAGTTGGGCGATTACAAGGCCGTCGACAACCATTTTAAATTGGACGGCGGGGGTGGGGGGGGGGGGGGGTCGGACCAATTTGCCGATAAGGTAGCTGATTTTTTTTTTTTTTTTTTTTCAGGTTTGCCAATTCAAGGGAAACAACAGTTGTCGGATTTTCAAATTTGCCGACAGGCCGATGTTCAGAATTTCTTCTCTCTTTCTCTAGCTCTCCCTCTCTCTCTCTCAATGTGTGTCAAATGAGACATTAAAACACCGTTGATACTTTTTCCCAAGTGCAGGGGAAAGGGAAACACTCTTCTATTTCCCAGTAATAACAGAATTTCTGTTTACAATGGGACATTATTTCTCTTCCAATCTCAAATTTACATGATAATCAACCAGGGTTCTAGTTCTCATTCCTCGCTCGATCCAGGCACCCTATACATCGTCACGTTTGCTCTTGCGTGCTCACTTGATCGTAGTTTAAACGTTCAGTCCATATTTCTTATTACTGTAATTTAGACTCCCACATGATCATGGAGATATTTTGAGAGCGAATTATGACGCGCGTTAAAAAAGAAAAGTGCACATGACAAATTACGTCGACGTGAATTTAATTTAATTTTATTCATTAAACATTTATTTACATCAATATAGGCCTATTCTGTTCATGAACATATATGATATTTCATAACATTAACATATGATCACAAAAATAAAGATACAGACATTCAGACCGTATAACAGAAGTATTTCATATGCATTGGAGTAAAAATAAAACGTAATCGTGTGGTCCCCCCTAGCCCTTCACAAAACGAATGGTGGAAAACAAAAGCGGGAAAAGGAGAAAGAAAAAGGGGGACGGGACGGGAATGCAATGTACTATACCACCCTCCCCTTACATTGGCTTTGTTCTCTCGCATTCATCCTCCTAAGACCTATACAGCCCCCCCCCCCCCCCACCCCTACCCCCTCCCGCTCCGTAAACCAGTGCTCCTTCAGTGGCTTACCCCACGTTCTACCGGCAGTTCCACCTGCACTGCGTAATTAGATTACACTTTTCGTTCACTGCCATGCCCTTGACTCGATCCCATCTCATAATTCTGTCATATTCTAGTAACTAACTTTATTACTTTCTCTCTCTCTCTCTCTCTCTCTCTCTCTCTCTCTCTCTCTCTCTCTCTCTCTCTCTCTCTTTCTGTCTCTCTAAAAAGTAAATTAATAAATCATGAAACAAAATTAATCGAGTGATCACTAACTTGATTTGGGGGAGGGAGTTAGTAAAATAGAATGAACATTCACTCTTCTTTGTAGAGAGCGCTCTGTAATAAATCGGTATTCACTCCTCATCTTACGTAGTCTTCATTGATGTTACTTTTTTTTATCCTTACAGCTCAAACTTTAATGCACTTTGTTTTGCTTGTAATGATCGAAAAATGTTTCTGCACTAAGTTTTGTTGTCAATTATTTTGTATATTGTTAATTTCATAATACTTATTGTTATATACTTTGAAAAATGAAAATCTAATGAAATAAAATCTAAAATCTGAATCTAAATATATAAGTAGAGGCGTCTATTCGTTCAAAATAGACAAAGCATTGGTGGGGGCAAGCATTGTTTGTGAACAATGCTCTGAATATAAGTGATCAAAAGAAAATCAAATCAAATATCAAAACGCCATAAATAAAACATATAGATACAACAAAGAAGAAAAAAAAGTGAATTGATTGAAGACGTGACTCCCAGGAGAGTGAAAAAAAGAGTGAACCCCCCCCCCCCCTCACTATTTTTTTCCTTTTATGAGAGAGTAGTGTTTTGCTTCTATAATTTATGTAACCCAGTCACACACCTCCAAACCGCCTTCAAATTGACCAAATACCGACTAAATCTTGGCCATTTCCACAGGTTTAACTTAAAAGATAAAAAGGAACTATGATACTAGATGTTTATGCAGGGGCGGCGCCAGGGTATTTTGATAGGAGGGGCAAGACGACCTAAAGATGACGACATATTTTTTCTCCATTAAATAACAGGGGTAATAATATAGAGTTATATGTTTAAGACCTCTCTTTTTAATACTCCTCTTTCTTCTTTCTTCCCTTTTCTTCCCTTTTCTTCCTCCTTTTCTTCTTTTTTCTTTTTTTTTTCTTTTTTCACTACTTGAAAAATCATAGGGGGCGGTCGCCCCCTCTGCCCCCCCTGTAGCGCCGCCCCTGTGTTTATGTATACTTTCTATTTTATAACTTTAAACCATGTAAAATGTATTGTATTATTTAATACTGAACTGTATATTTGATTTCTTGTCAAAATCACTGATCTGTTGGAAATGAAAATAAAACTGAAACTGATACTGAAACTGAATGAAATTTTCTTTCTGCGTGTTGTCGGTCTTGTCTGTCTTGTAGGTGTAACTGCAGGGGCGGCGTAGCGTCTTTCAAAGTGGGGGGGGGGGGGGGCAATTTGCACATTTAATTAGCACATTAACCCTGCGGTTTTATTTTAGGATTACGATGATTACATCGATATCAACATACTTTATGCGATCTGCTTGATTTCACTAAAATAAGAGCGAGCGAGCGTAGAGAGCAAGTTTGGGTAAAATTTTCAGAAAATATTGCCCTTATACTTGGTGTAAATTATGGGCACATTAAATCGAGTGAGGGGCATAGTGCCCCTCTTGCCTCCAGCTCCACCACCTTACATTGTAGTTGTAGTATATGGGTACCTGCATAGGCGCCGGAAGTGGGGGGGGGGGGCGGTCGCCCCCAAACGAAAAAGTGGGGGGGGGGGCAAAATGCATTTTCGCCTCCCCAAAAGCCCCCCCCCCCCATTAAAAAAAAAAAAAAAATCAGTAGTAAAGGAGTAAAAATCGTGTGTATATTAAAAGCTTGATTGCTTTATTACGTAATTGCAAGCCTTTGTATTCATTTTTCGTATTCATGGAGATCACTGAAGACAGATAAAGCATTCAAACTTTAAACTTTAACGTAGTGGAGGTTTTGTATTAGACGCAAGGTTGCCAGAGTTGGTAGAATTCTGCTTTCTGGCAGAATTTTGACCGCTTTAGCATAAATTTGACAAAATTTAGCAGAATTTTAGCATAATTCTGGTGTTTTTTTTTTTTTTGCTTGTTAGAGAATTTTCCAGGAAAAATACACCCCAAAAATGCTGATAACCTTTTTTTTTTTTTTGCTTGTCAGAGAATTTTCGAGTAAAAATACACCCCAAAAATGCTTGTCAGAGAATTTTTGAGTAAAATTTTGATTTAGCAGTAGGATCTGTATTGTTGTGAGAGGGTGGGAAAGCGTGTGTGTTTTTTTAGGGGTTAGAAGACATGAGCCCTTGAAAGGTGAGCCCCCTTGAATGTTTGCCCCCCCCCCCTCCCCCAATCCCAAACTGCTTCTGGCGCGCCTGGGTACCTGTTACTAAAGCTGCACCGATTCTTTAAAGCTAGATATGACCTTTTTTGTAAGAAACACTGGGAAAATAAAAGTAAATGTGAGCACTTATCGAAGAAGAAAGAGCGCTTATCAGAGGTGGATCAAGGGGCACTTATGAGAGATGAAAAGGGGCATTTATGAGAAGAGAAAAGGGTTCATATTAGATAGGAAAAGGGCACTTATCGGAAGTAAAGAGGAGGCATTGTCAGATTTGAAAATGGGCACTTATCAGAAGGGGGAAATAGGTACTTATTAGAAGGGAAAGGGTGCACCTATCAGAATGAAAAATGCATTTATCAAGGGAGAAATGGGCATATATTAAGGAGAAGGGGGGGGGCAATCATTATATTTGAAAAGGGGCGCCAATTAGAAGGAGAAAAGGGCACCTATATGAAAGAAAATAGGCACCTATCCGACTTATCAGAAGGAGCAAATTAAAGGGCACTTATCAGAAGGGGAAAAGGCACTTATTAGAAAGGAAAAAAGGGCACTTTTAGTAGTAAAAGGGCACTTATCAAAGAGAAAGGTGGCATTTTTCAGAAATAAAGAGGGCACTTTTGGGGTACTTGGAAAAGTGTGTGTGTGTGTGGGGGGGGGGGGGGATACTGTGCCCCCTGCCCCTGTGTTATACTTAGGTATTAACTGCTATAGTCCTCGACAGAGCCATAGCATGGGTGCAGATATTAATGGAGCACTGACATAATGGTTAATTGTTAATTTGTACATGGGCAACATTTTATTTGATATGTAGCGTAAGGTTGTACTTATTTAAATTTTCAATCCACACTTAAAACTTGCAGTATATACCTAGAAGTCTTTCACTTTTTAATAATGTAACCTGTTTTATCATGTTTACATGAACTGAATTGCAAATATATGTTTTATTCATTTTACCTCATACCAGTACTATGTCATGATGTAAGTTATCAAATGATACTGCTCAAGTCGATTTGCAATAATAATTTTTATTAAATTTTAATTTTTTTATCCCAATTATAGATATTTTAACTTTCTACATTCGTCTATTTTTTTTGTTTTGTTTTGTTTAAATGAATTGGGGAAAGGGGGCGGGGATCCAACACATTGAAAATAATAACATGTTTGATTCTGTTCAATCTGCTTATAGGCCACATCATAGCACAGAGTCAGCACTAGTTAAAGTTAAAAATGATATCATGTTTTCCCTTGACTGTAACAGAGTTGTTTTGATTGCACTTTTGGATTTATCTGCTGCCTTCGACACGATTGACCACAAGATTCTTTTATCCCGTCTTTACAGCAGAATAGGTGTAAGATCTACAGCTCTGTCATGGTTCGAGTCCTGTCTCACGGGATGGTCCTCCAGAGTCAACATTGCTGGTGAACTATCTAGTCCCACTAATCTTGACTTTGGACTTCCTCAGGGATCAGTAGTAGGCCCTATCGGGTATTCTATATATACTCTCCCTGTTGGTAATATTATTAGACATCATTACATCAACTACCATCTTTATGCAGATGATACCCAACTGTATATTTCATTCGATCCCAGAATCCCAGGAGATTTAGTTGTTGCTTTAGAAATTGGATGATGGTTAATAAATTGAAGTTGAATGACTCAAAGACAGAATTCTTCATAGCAGCCTCTCCTCACAGTCTACGCAGTCTGCCAGATCTTAAGCTTAATGTTGGCAATTTTTCCATAAGCCCTTCAGTCACTGTTAAAAATCTTGGTGTAATTTTTGATAGAGAAATGTCGATGGCGGACCGTGTCTCTCAAATATGTACTACTGTAACTTTCCATTTACGTAATATTTCTCGAATTCGAAGATACATTACTCAATCAGCCTGTAACAACGCAATCCGTTCTCTAGTTCTGTCCCGTTTAGATTACTGTAATGGCCTTCTTTCCACCATCCCTGTTACTCAATTAGATCGTATTCAACGGCTTCAAAATTGGGCAGCCCGCCTAATTTATCAGGTAACGAGATTTCACTCCCCTAAACCACTCCTTAACTCGTTACACTGGCTTCCTGTAAGACATCGAATAGTTTTTAAATTACTTTTGTTGGTCTTCAAATCTCTTAATAAGCAGGCACCTCAATATCTACATGATTGTTTGACCCTATACACCCCTCGCAGGAATGTGCGATCCTCCAGCGACCCACTCCGTCTTACATAATATAATATCACACGGAAACTTGCTGGAGATAGGACCTTCACAATAACTGCATCAAAATATTGGAATAGGTTACCTTTAACACTTAGGCAATCACCATCTGTCTCTTCATTCAAAAAGGGACTCAAAACATTTCTTATTTCTAAACCAGATTTTTAGGCTTGTTCGTTTTTAATCTTTTTTCTTGTTGTAAGCGCTTTGGGCCATCTCGGGAAAAGCGCAGTATATAAATAATAATAATAATAATAATAATAATAATAATTGAATTTCTTTAATTTCTAAATTTTAATAAGAAGTCAATATGATGTTATTTGAATGCAATTGTTAATAATGAAATGATATTATGAAATGTTTCGTGAGAAATTATTGTAAACATGCGCAATTCAGCCAATGGCTGCAAAGCATTGTTCAAATAAAATCATTATTGAATTGAATTGAAAAATGGTTGGTGGGGCGGGGCGGGGGGGGGGGGGATCTTTTTCAGTGGGTGAAATGCCGGTGAAATGCAAATTAACTAACAACGATATTCATTAGGAGAGGGGATAGGGATCGAATGGTCTTCTTATCCTCCTTATTCTCTCTCTCTCTCTCTCTCTCTCTCTCTCTTTTTTTTTTGGGGGGGGGGGCAGCGCCCCCTTGCCCCTTTAGGTTTGCCACACACCGGTGCTCGGTGATGTTACAAGCCTGGATGTTGGAAAATTCTTAGCTAATAAATTTAACCCGAGTCAAAGAATAAAACTATATTATTTCTTGAAGAAAAAAATAAGAAAGGTGGCGCTCTTTAAAGTACAGCATAATTAGGTATGAAGTACTACTACTTGACCGTGTTACAAAAAGTACATGTAACAAAGAAAGTGGCTGATATGGATTGGCGTTCTGAAGGAAAAGAATTGTTTATATACATGTACTTGAAGCCTATTTTATCTCCGCAGGCGTAAAAATATCACAATATGATCAAACCTGAACATTTCTTAGAGAGAAAGGGAGTAGATGTAGTATATTCTAATACGAATGTGATTATACATTCCTACCTAAAAAATAAAAACTATAATGTTGTTATTGGAAGACTAATAATTACGATTAAAGAGCTGTCCTGCTGCGACAACAATTAAAACAAGATTAAGAACAACATGAATATTTTTTGTCTTTCTTTCTTTCTCTTGTTCTTTCTATCTTTCTTTCTTTTTCTCTCATTTTCTTTTTCACTTGCCAAAAACTGAAAATTCTGATTTTCAACCCTAAAATGGAGAAAGGGTAGACCTCTGTCATCATTATCATATCGCCTATTTTTTTTTCTTTCGAGCATGAATATACAGATAGTATGAAAGATTTTTTTCCCTTGATTTATCAATATCAACTTCAAAATAAGGCTATTGGGACCCCCCCCCCCCCCCCATCTATCTGTTGTGACTTTCCTCCATAATAACCATGTATAGTTTTACTTATTAAAAAAAAGAAAGAAATATATTTCGGGGGGGGGGGGGCGGGTGAGGTCGGGCTGGTGCTTTTTTTTTTAAAGAATGAAATAGATCAGAATTATCAAAATATTGATACTTTGTCTTGTCCGCATTTCTCACAGTCCCTTTCATCTTGTACTCTAGCTTCCGGAGTAGAGATGGAGCTGATGCGATGAGCAATGCGTTTTAGTCTTAGCACCAAACACTTATTATCTTATTTTACTGATTAAAATAGCTGCCTGTTAAAATGTTTGATTATCATTGTGCAATTCATAAAAGAAACATTAAAGCAAATTATTATGAATATTTGCTCATTATGGGAGATGCGTTATGAGATTATTGAGCTTCTCCGTCGTCGGTCGTTAAAAATAGGGAAGTGTACCGATTGCGGTTTGCACTTAATTACTTTAAGACTACCATCAAATCTTGTGACTGAATAAAAGAAGCTAATCATCAGAGCACAGGAAAAGGGGGAAAACAACAGATATTTCTATTTTGTACTTGATATTCGATTGAATCAAGATGGATGCTGATGGATTGCCCCTTGTAGGACCCGGAGTTGATTTGACCAAGGTGAGAATTTATATTTTTATTCCATTTTCAGTGCAGTCTCTGCGTGAGGGGCGTCGCAAAAATTCTCTTCGGTCCCACCCGTTCATCAACGTGTATCGTATTCGTACCTTTTTTTTTTAATTGACAAAGTTCATAAAATTATGTTAATGTGTTGTGATGTAATTTTGGCGCGGCTTAACTGCAGAATACCCTGCACATTTGGACATCGTTGTATATATATATATATATATATATCGTTCTGAATATATATACATTGTCGTGCAGGGTATTCTGCACGACTGCAGTTGTTCCTTTGGCGCTAATCATGCTAATGCACTTTCGTACCCAGCCCGCATCTCAGACTCCAGTTTTAGAAAGTGTACACAGCAATATCCTGTAGCACACCTCTAATATTACTTTATTCCGTTCCAAATAATGAAAACCTTCTTTAAACAGATATTCTAAAGAGGGTTTTCATTATTTGGAATGGAATAAATTTGAATAAAGCAATAATTCATGATATTTGAGGTGTGCTTATGTGTATGTAGGATAGATGCGGGCTGGATATGAAAGTGCATTAGCGCCTAATTTTGCCCTAAATTTAGTCGTGCAGAGTAGTCGCTCAGTACAATTGGGCGCTGTGGCGTGCGCCTGTAATCCAGCTAAAAGTGGAAGTTATAAACTGATTCAGCAGACCCAGGTTCGAGACTGAGTCACGTTTATCGGATGGTGACGTTAAAGGTTGGTCCCCAGACGTAAATAATCATATCTGATTGATACACATCTGTAAAAACCCAATTACACACACATTACACACATAGCCACTCAGGGAACCATCACTATGTAGGGCTGTGTCAATTTTGGAGGTGATCATGACCTCAAAGTTGAAGAGGTAAAAACACCAATATAAGCAGCAAAATTTTGAGAAATACTTCCTTCTACATTTTAGGATGATAGAATATCTAATTTCATGCCAGATTCTTCAATAGGATCTTTGTTATCTTGATCAAAGTGAAATTTTCAGGCTGTTTTTGGCTGGTGATCTTGCTCCTTTCCAGCACACATATGTGCAAAATATCACACATTTGCTATGAGAGGCAATTCATCGGCACTACGAGTGTACAAAGTGCGAGGTTAATATATTAACCTCGCATAAGTGTGAGTGATACACAGCAGACTATAAGAAATGGTCAATAATTAGATTCTAGATGGGGGGGGGGGGGAGGGGGGAGGTGTCTGGGGGACACAGTTATCAAACTTGAAGCTCACACAAGCAGAGTGATCAAATTAAAAAATCATTTTTATTAATTATATTTTCATGACCAAAACTGAAGAGATCCCCACTGTTTTTTGGCTGTCGCACACTCATAGGCCCATGCCTATGTGAGACTGTGTCAAACATTCTCTGTTGCAGTAGTCAAAAACAGATAACAAAATACATGTAGCTCCAAGCAAGATTTTACCTGATTCAGGGACTTTTCAACTCTTATTATGTTACAAATTTGGGATTTCAGAGTTGAAAGTGAAATACTAAATAATTATTTTTCTCTCATGTATGAATGATTGAGACTGGACCAATCCCCGCTTACACACAGAAGCTATTGAAGCCTATTCACCCGTAAAAGCTATTGTGGAGTACAAGCTTATCTTCAGATATTAAAGCATGGACATGTATAAGTGGCTGTCGCATGTTGTTTCATTCCAGCTATGGTTTCGGTACACTCGGCAAATACAAAATTTGGCCACAAAAAACTTGGTCTGTATCGCACATATTGATCTCTATGATCGCCGATGCACACAAAAAATCAGGACTTTTTTGTGTTCACAAAAGCCTAGCGACCAAGTTTTTTCTATACTTTGTGTGTACACACTTGCCTGGACGGTCATATATCTCAACATTTTCCAGCACCACTGCACAAAAGTCATCAACATTCACTCAAAATCGGCATTTGATTTACGACTACTGACACCAACATGTCTATGAAATACAATAAATTCAACTCTCCGATGTTGGAAAAGATAATTCCAAAACTTAGTAAAATCTGTAATGTAGACCTACTGTCAGTTCTGGTGAAGCGGTGTATCAGAGTCATTGTGTACATTTCTTGGTCACCGTGAGCGCTGAATCTCGGAAAATAAATCCAGTCTTCAAAAAGTCGGTCCCTGTTTTATTTTATTAGGCGAGTTTAGTCTAACACCATCAGCAGAATAAAAACAACATGCGATGGCAAAAAAAAAAAAATCGGCAGGGATTTCTTCAGTTTTGGACGTGATTTTGACTTTGGATTTTGCTGGAAATATCAGTATATCTATCTAACTAAAGTGCCGATTTTGAGTGGATTCTGGTGAGCTTCGTACAGTGGTGTTTGAAAGCGTTGAGATTCAATAGAGGGTGTCTTAAAACTTTTGATTACACATGAAGTATAGAAATGCCGCTTTGAGTGATAGCTGCTCACAGTGTGTGGTACTTTACAGACTCAGAGACTGCTCGTAATTGGTTCATCAAACCCATAACATAATATGCCTCAGTGGCGGATCCAGGATTTCTTGAGGGAGGGGGCTCAATATTCACAAAATTTTCTGACAAGCAAAAAAAAAAAAAAAGGTCCTCAGCATTTTTGGGCCCCTTTTTAACTCAAAAATTCTCTGACAAGCAACAAAAAAAAAAAAAAAAAAAGGTCCTCAGCATTTTTGGGGCCCGTTTTTGGGCCCAGGCCCCCAGGCCCCCCCCCCTGGATCCGCCACTGATATGCCTCTTAGTGCACTTCACATTCCTCCTCTTCAGCTGTAGTGAATGATGTATGAAATTGGTTCAGTCAATATTCAAGCAGGACTTTAAAGTAGATATTCAAAGCAAATCACAAATATGCTCAATAATGTATCTCTAGAAACTAGAAAGCTTGCAGATGGTAATCGTATAAGTTTTACGTTAACTGCGTGTTTGATGATTAAAAAATAACACAAATAAAAACACTTCTCAGCATCTGGGATATCCGAGCGATTCGCCAGAAATATACCGATGTTTTCATGACGTCACATCAGGTGCCAATCCTGCCTAAGCAGACGACGTCCTATATCAAGTGAACGTAACTGCAATGCAATTATTTTTAAATTATAAAGAGTTTGGTGTGTTTCACCATGACCATATTTCACATCATTCTAAAAGGGAAGTGAAACCGTTTCTAGTAACTAAAATCTTTTGTTTGTAAAAAGTCATGATAAGGTCAGTGATCAATCAAAGAAATCACACTTTCGAATTGTAAAGCCTGCTGAATTATAGCATGGATGGTATTCGTTCCCTCTTGAAATGCCGACATGCCGCGGTGCATGCAGCTGAAAATACAATGGCATCTTTTTTTGTTTACAAGCGATTGATTCCTTTATTTTTTTAACGCTGCATTTTTCATCAAAATAATACCATGCAGGAAATTTAGAGTGAGGCAACAAATAAGCATTTATACTGACGCTAGTGAAGTAAGAGAAATAAGTGAAGATGAGATGACAAAACAGGCACTGAAAATGTATAAGATGTTATGGGGCATCGTCTGCTTAGGAAGGATTGCTCCCCGGTATGACGTCACATATCTCAGCAGCGTTCAAAGAGCTCTATAGGTGCTATAGCGGGGCTGTGTTATATCATTTTATAATTGATAATAATCATTACTTCAAATGTTTCCAAGCATTGAATTTTGATAACCTTGTTCAATCTAAGCTTCACCTATGCAATAATAAAAATTAAATCAATATTCAAAATCAATGAAATTCTACTTTAAATGATTTACTGAGAAGACTGATAGCTAAGCAACATTCCCTTTTATATTTCTGCCTTTTCTTCTCAGGTTGGTGCCATACATTCCAAGCGAATGCTCGCCTTCCTCAACCATTTCATCATACACACTACCAGGTTCCTCAACAAGTTCTCTTGTGTTTGTGAAACGGTAAGATGTAGGAAGTCTCTTTAGTCCAAAGTCCCAGTAATTCTACATTTGTATGTCTCATTGGTCTTGTGTTTCACTTGGGTTAGACATTATACCTTTCATGACAGGAATCTGATCACATTTTGTTCTTCAAATTGGCAACAAAAATATTTTTTTTTTAATACTACATGCTTCTAAAAAATGTAATGTCTTTGAAAACATCAAACATGGTTAGAAACTTTGTCAAAAAGTTTTAAAAATTGGCAATTTTGATGAAAAAAAAATGATTTCGAACCTCTCAATGTGTTCCAATTTAAGGATTTTAAAGCTTATTCTCTTGTTTAAAATTCCTGGCATGAAAGCCAATATGGTCATGCAACAAAAATGGACACATTGTGTGCAGAAATTTTTGCTCTTTCTACTCATACATCTGGTATGTTCTTTAGGACTCTGAATCAAAAGTTATTGAGCCAAACCACAAAATGTGGTCAATTATCTTGAAAGAGTTAAAATTGGACCTAGCAAAAATATTTTTAAAAATTAGACACACAGGAGCTGTGAGCAATTTGGCTCTGGAAAGCTCCAAATTAGCTCTGGTAAAAAAACAAAAACAAACCCAAACACAATAAAAATTACTGCAAGAAAGTCAGTCTTTTATAATGCCAAATCCTGAAAGAGTTGCAGTGAATAAAAAATATTTTTTGCACTGAGTTGGACTAATGTCAGGTGGGACCATTGCAATGTTGGACCAACGAAAGTTACATGTAGCTATCTGGGCAGTTTTAATTTATTTCCATACAGTTGCATCTGCTTGCTGTTGATTCCAAAATATCAATTTGAATCTGCATTTTACAACTGCAGTTGTTAATGCCAGGTTGCAAGAGTGGATAGCTAAAGTAAATTACCATTAAAATGATGTGATTAGAATTCATTGTGGAAAAGAAAGTGATGATCATATTAAGCCTAATGAAAAAGCTAAACAGAAATCATGGTGAGAGAACCTCAAATAAATGGATTCTTAGTGATAGAAATCGAGTATGGTACACATTACATTAGTGGTATTGATTCATGCTCTTGATTTTCTTTTCTTCCCTCAGAAATTATCAGATATCACTACTCGCATACAGAGGTTGGAAACTACAGTCAACATATTGGAAGCTAAGGTAATGATAATGATAGATTCATAAAGCACCTAATGTTTATGTTTTCTGTATTATGTAGGCTTTGAACCAAAATGGCAGGTTATTATTTTCTGCTAAATTGTACTTTTTCTAAGCACATTGCAGTGAAAAAACAAAGGCTCTCTTCTCGCTGTGCAGGCAGGTTGGTGGTTAGTTGATGGACAGTTGAAATATTCACTAATTTGCAACTATGCTGTTGACCGTGTCATTTACTCGAATTGTTTTGCTTTGTTGCAGCTTGCGTCCATACCTGGTTTGGAGAATGTCACTGTGGAGCCTACTCCGCCCCCAGCAGCACCTGAGCCATCTAACCTCCCCGCCCTCCCATCATCGGAGCCAGCAGATGGATCGGTAAGCAACCTATGATTGTCAGAAATATCCCAAAATCATGTGAAATATGATGTTTGAAAGAGAAGGAAACAAAGCCCTCTTTTATTTTTAGAGCTTCAACAATGTTAATGCATCTTTGCTGTGTGTTAATATTTTTTTATGCCTGGGATACCCTGAAAAGTAGAGGTGTCGTGGTCTAGTGGATACATCACCGGAGTGTAGATCACATGGTTCGGGGTTCAAGTCTTGCCGCGGCACTAATGTCCTTTGGCAAGGCATGAATCTACATTGCCACTCTTACCCAGGACAGAATGTGTACCTGTGAGGATGGTTGTTTTTGCCCTACATTGCCTTACATGCATGCATGTGAACTGTGCAAAATGGTAGGAATGCTCCCTAAGGAGTGGAGATGGTGCACACTTGTGTGCGGTCTTTAAATCCAATGACCAGGGGTAATTATAAATAACATTGTAAAGTGCATTGAAGTAGTTACATAATGCGCTATATAGATGTCATATATCATTATATTATTAAAATATATTCATAATAATATATATATTATATATTATTATAAAAGTGCTTGAACATATGCAGCTACTGAATCATGGAAATCCCCTTTCCAAGACCACACTAACCTTTTGTGGTGGGGTCCAGAATAACATTTTAGGGGCCTTTGTGTATCAGAATTCTGTTCTTGTTAAATCCTTCTGTTACTATAATATTATTCCCATTAATTTTTCTTATTGTTTTTAGGGTATTCCAGCGATTGAGGCTACACCTGAACCAACACCTGTCATGACTGTATCCCAAGATCCAAGATACATGAAATACTTCAAGATGATCAACATGGTGAGTGTTTGATTGGTGGAGATATCTCTCCTTAGGTGCCTGATCCATCTAGATGGTGATCATGCTGTTCCACAGCTTCCTGTCACTATCCTTCTCTATCAGTTTTACCCCTTAGCCCTGCACTCCTCTCTCTTCCATCTATTTCTTTATTTCTTTCTTTCTTTATTTTATTTAAGCACTGGGGCCTACTTCAGCCTGAAGACTGTTCTTCCATAGGTCCGTGCATACATAAAAACATATAACAATTTATACACAAAATACAACATATATACATATATATATACAGAACAATAATAATGAATAAATTGGTTAAAAGAGAATAGAGAATAATAACAATACATATATATACAATTTAAAACAAAAACAAAAGCAAAACAAAGAAATGTGTATATATTTTTACACATTAATTTCTCTTGTTTGCATGTACTCATTCGGTTTATGTTTGTAATTCATATGAGATGATTCACCTTTTGAGTTTGTGCTTGATTGAGTTCCAACATATAGCAACGAAATAACTGAAACTTTTTTCTTAAAACATGTTCTTAATTTCGGCAATGAAAAAGTGTTAGTTGAGTTTCTTATGTTATAGTTCGACCTTTTAAATTCAAATATATTTTACAAGTAATTTGGACAAATGCGATGTTTTTTTCCATCCCAAGTACCTTTCTTCTTTCTGTACTCCTCTCCTCCACAATCATTTTTATGTCAGTGCCAGATTTCTAAACCTCATTTACATAATAAATGTCCCAAGAATTTGCATTATAATGCATAAAATTGAAGATCCTACCCAGACAATGTATAATTTGCATAGAGCATATGCTTGATGGGCTTTTACACGATAGTTTTCAAACATGTATCTTAAGTTTAAACTTAAGATGTAAGTTTAAATCATTGTTTATTTGTTAATGTTGATTTTGGTTAAAAAACATTGTTCCACTATATAAGTTCATGACCCCATTTTTAATCTTAAAGATAAGTTGAATTCTGTTCATGAGATTAAATTGTGAAAGAATCTGTTTCAAAGCAATTTGGAAAGGTGATTATATAGCACATAAGAATTGGTATATGCTGTAAGGTTTTGGAATCACCAAAATGATAAGAAATTGACTCAATCCTGCTGAGAGTCACATGCACTGCACACAGAAATGTGCATATGGGACTACACACCATTGTTCGGCCCGAACATTTCAGCTGCTTCTTGTCATATTTTGAATGTGAGGGCATTTGAAGAGTAATCCTTTTCAGGAGACATATCTACTCTGATAATCTTCCAAACTAACGTAAGAATGAGAAAGTTCACAAATTATTTTTTACCTTTCCCAGAACTCCACCTTCCCTTTATAGAAGTATAGGCCGGCTTTAAATTTTCTAAATACATGTACTGTATAAGAATTGTGTAAATTAAAACTGACTATAAGGTTAAAGTGTAAGCTACATGTAGGCGATTGTTTCATTAACATCGATTTAGAGAGTACATTAGTGCTGGTATCGACACGCCTGATGTCGCCACTATGGCGACAAAAGTACTGGTTTTGGACTTTGCCGACATGTCGACACGCATGCTCCGATTGCGACATAAAATGGGTCTTATATAATTACATGTACCTCGCCGTGGCGTCGTGCGCGCGTACGTGATTTGTTTCACATACGCATTAGCAGCGCGCGCGCGCGACACGATCGCTGCGTATCTAGCTGCGACCGGTATACATTACGTACATGTACATGCCTAGATATGCGACACTAGCTGACTCGCACCGCATGACTTTCATTAATGCTTGATAAATTGGATCATACAAAACAAATTTTGGGGCAAATAGTTGACAGTGTGCATCTTTGAGAACTGTAAGTGAGTATGACTGCGAGTGTGAGCCCGTGAGGACATAGTGCATGTATTCCATGTAAAGCTCTTGTGAATTTGTGTCGGGTAACTCTGGTTTAATAGTGTACGGTCACTACGGGAGCGACCCGAGTTTAGACTTGTTTGACTCATGTCCAGATGTCGACACATGTCGACATCGGCGTTAATTTTATTGTGACATGGCGACATAGATTTTCCATGCCGATACCAGCACTAGAGTACATGCATATTTATCAGGATAATTATAGCAGGAACAGTTATTGTTCATTGCATTCCTTGTTGCCTGTCATGTTTGCTCAAAATACTTTCTCCATTCTCTGATTCAGGGTGTGCCTGTAGATGCTCTGAAGCAGAGGTTACTAATGGATGGCTTAGATCCTGCTTATCTAGAGTACGTTTCCATCTTTGTGTCGACCAATCACCGATTATGTAACGTATTTGATCTTCCCCCTCCAACAAGCGTAGTTACTATTGAAAGTTTATCCCATGCGGGGATGATGAGCTCAGCTCCTAACATTTCAATCCTATGTCTGGCCAGGTAACACGATACCTCAGGAATCGGATCAGAGGGATGCATTGTTCAAAAGTTTGAAGGGAGGTATTGATAGGGTGCCCAGATATTCAATACCTGGTTGTCTTCTGATCTGTAGAGAATAGTCATTATGCCATCTTGTTATGGAATAAACACGCATACTTTGTGGACAAATGTTGCTTGTGAATAAACTAGAAAGTTTGTCAGATTTTTTTCTGCTATTCCCATTATTAGCTTGATTTTTTTTTCTTCTAATGATAACGATGTGAGAAACATAAGAAAACATTAAAACATTTGAAAAAATATGAAGTAAATGAAGTTAACTAATCTGAAATTAAGTAAATAAAAAAAAAGAAAAAAAGAAGGGGAGTCTTATTTAACATACATGTATTTAAGAAAATCTGGAAAGTGTAACCTTCATTAACAACCCAAAAGAAAAAAAAAATGCACTTGTAGCAAAAACGCACTTTTTATTGCATTTTCCTTTCAAGATCGTGAAGGATAGCCCATTTTTAAGTTCAAATAATTCATCTCTAAAATGTAAATGAAAACTCAACTCTTCATACGTTTATGTTCATTTGATTGCAGCAAACCCAACGCCCCTGCTCCGCCTGTTGCCCAAGATTCCGACTCAGATGACTTCAGCAGTCAGGACAACAGCTCTGATGATGATGATTTCAGTGATTAGACAGAGAGAGATGGAAGGAGAGGGAGAGAGATGGAAGGAGAGGGAGAGAGATGGAAGGATAGGGAGAGAGATAGAGGCAGAAACAGAAAGAAATGGAGAGAAAAAGAGCAAATAATTTTCACCTCTGGACAAGATGATGTAGCAGTTCTATGCGTCATTAATCTGTTGGATACAATTTGATTTTGATATAACTGCCTGTGTTATCGTGGGCTCAGTATTTAACTGGTTAAAGATGGTGGAGGGTGGGTGTTTAAAGGAGAATGAAACCCCCCAAATAAATGCATTTTAAAAGAAGCATATCAGTGAAAGGTTGAGGAAAAACAGACAACTAATAAAAAAGTTATGAATATTTGAAATTCTAAAATCGCTAAATGAATAGAGATCTGAAATTGGCAATGTCCTCATTATGCTAATAAGATGCTGTGATGTAAATGTGCTATACTTTCCAATTACAAATAATGTAATTATCCACTTTCCTTGAATATATCTCAGAAAATTTGATTCTGTATTATAGGTGGTGTTCATAAATTTATTCCTCACAATATTTCAAGTGCGATGTTGATAATTCAATTTTCTTTGTTTAAAAGTTGAAATCTGATAATTTTCTTATTTGTTGCTTATAAAGAGAGAGCACAAACACGTCCTAGCATCTCATTAGCATAATGGGTATGTTGCCAATTTCATTTAGCGATTTTAGGTTTTTAAAATCTTCATAACTTTTTTATTCTTTATCCATTTTTCCTCAAACTTTCAGTGATATGCTTCTAAGATTTTTCTGCTTCTGTTAAAGTGCATACAAGTTTGGGGTTTCATTCTCCTTTAAGTGGGATTTGATGCAGTTTGGATACCAAGCTTGCCATAGGAATACTAATCCCAATCAATCTCCCCTTTGTGACAACATCTGGGTCTTATGCAATGTGTACAGTTATGTTTAGAAAACTTCTGACACATCGCTCCACGAGCAACAGATGTGATTATTGCAGAACAACCTCCTACCCTTGCCTTCTGTAAGCTGATTGGTCTTTCAAGCCACCTTGCATAGAGTTGGCTGATAATTAGATGATGCATGCAAGAATCTCGTACCAGTACATACCTGGGGGGTGTTTCATAAAGCTGTTCGTAAAGTTACGCATGACTTTACGAATGACTTGAATATGACAAGCCAAATGGGATGCTCAATCATCTTTAACCACATCAACTAAAGTTGAACTGTGCAAATGTAGATTAACATTCTCATTATAACAAACATTTTTAATGTAAAGTATATTTTTTGCCATGATTTAATTGAGGTTATTGAAAATACAGTCACACTTAAAACATCAGGAAAAACCTTGGGTTTCCTATCTGCCACTTCATATTCAAGTCGTTTGTAAAGTCATGCGTAACTTTACGAACAGCTTTATGAAACACCCCCCTGCTCTCCACATTAGAGAGACAACACCGTTATGGTTGTCCTGTGTCGTGTCTCCTCTCACAAGTTGTTGCGTTAACCCAATGCCTACTGGAAACGGATGGTTCCTGTATTAAGCCTATGGGAATGAGAAAATTGAGTAGTCAACAGGTTTAAAGGAGAATGAATCCCTGGGGAAAATCAATTTTACCCGTCCTGAGCTCTTGCATGAAAAGAGAGGATAGAGAGAAGCAGTTTTTAAACAGTTCCATCAAAATCGGTTACAAAATGAGAAAGTTATGAAAGTTTGAAAAGTCTCAATTTACTTTCTATGGCAATCCTCAAATTGGCAATGTTGCTTCAAAATGGCAGGTTTAGTAGTACAACTCTCAATATGTTTTGTACACAAAACTTCATATTTTTTCCATTATCTCTAAAGATGCTGCTTGTCTTTTTGTGAACTCAACATATGTTGTGTCAAATACATTTTCCCATGATATATCTTGAGCTAAGAAGGAGACAAGATGCACCTTGAGAAATAATGGGGAAAATATGGAATTTTGTTTACAAAACATATATGGAGAGTTGTACTACTAAACCTGTCACTTTGAAGCAACATTGCCAATTTGAGGATCGCCATAGAAAGTAAATTGAGACTTTTCAAACTTTCATAACTTTCTCATTTCGTAACCGATTTTGATGGAACTTTTTTTCAAATTGTTTCTCTCTATCCTTTCTTTAAATTAAAATTGATATTTCCCCAGGGTTTCATTCTCCTTTAAGCCTATGGAATGAGAAAATTGAGTTGTCAACAGGTTTAAGAAATTTGAGAGCTTTATAAAGATAGTTGGAAGTGACCCTCAATGTGCTCAAACCCTCTTCATATTGAACCAATACTACCTACACTTATCTCACCAAACAGAGTGACAGAATATCCTGTCTGTACATTGTTTTTTTCTCTAGTTTGTTGTATTTTGGCTTAAATATATATATCACTTTGGCCTTCTGAATGTAAAGGTCGGCTACCTTTAATAGACAACTGATCAATTTCACTTGAACCGACTCTCGTGTTATTTCTGATGCCAAGGCCATTTTCATGTTTACACTTTTCCAGCAAACAATTGTGAGGGGTAGTAATAGAAAGTAGGAAATCAAAAAGGAAATAGCGACAGGAAACTTGGCAATTTATTTCATCTGATCTGATCAATAAAACAAAAATTATAGAAATGAGGGTAGCATGCCGACAGCTACTCAATTAAATGAACAATCCTCTCTCTGGAATCGTAGTGATGTAATGAATGAAATGGAATTACTTGTGAGTTCTGTTTGATCAATTATTGTTAAAGGGATTTAGCAATACTGTAAGCTATCACATTTAGAGTATTGATACCTCTCCCCCCCCAAAAAAAAAAAAAAAAAAATTGCAGCTAAATGCCACAATTTTAAATGGTTGTTAGATTGTGTTTGTTTTCTTATGAGTTAACCCTTTCAAGACACTTGACCACATTTTGTGGTTTGTCCCATGAGTTCTGCACACATTGTGTCCATTTTTTGTTTCATGACCATATTGCATTTTATGCCAGGAATTTTAAAGGGCAGAATAAGCTTTAAAATCCTTAAATTGGCAACACATTGAGATGTTCAAAATTGGCAATATTCTCAACTTTTCTCAAAATCCCTAACCATGTATATTGTTTTCAAAGAGATTACACCTTATTAGAACCATGTACTGTAGCACTACAAGAAAAATATCGTTTCCAATTTGAAGAACAAAATGTGATCAATTTAGCACTTAAATAATTCCTATCCTGGAAGGATTAACCATAATTAACATCATATACTTTAATTTTTTTAAATTAAGTATTCCTGCATTCAGGAAAATCTTCATACAGTTTTATTTCAAGCATATCATTTTTTTAATACAAGTTTTCTGTATTCAACAGATGAACAGAATGTCAGTGCATTTTCTTATCACATGTAGTTTGACACTTAACTCGTGACAGCCCACATACCCAAGACGAAAACTAAAATTTATTAGTTTACATTATTTAGGGCAACAAGTGAATCAAGAAGACAAACGCCCAATGAAATATGTGTTAATATTTTTTTTTAAAGAGAGGAAATGTCGTAATGACAGTAAGTTCATACTGTATTTCCTATTTCCTCTTGGCTGACACTCCTAACAATACATGTCTATGTTATAAACAGACCAATCATGACGTTTTCCCTTTTTGCAATAATTGAGCAAACAGGTTTATTCGCTGATTGTCTTTCTATGTTGTCTGTTGAGAACCAGAAGGAAGTTAAATTGTATGTATTAACATCCTTCTAGCTCTGAAGGGAGGATTTGTTGATTGTATTGGTGTAAAATCCTTGCCATATCAGAACAATGTAAGTTCTGAATTTCTAAATGTTTGTAATAAAGGTCACATTGTCGTTTCCGACCATTGTTCATCTGATACCCTGTTCAGATTACAGGAGTGTTATGCGAGATTCGTATAAAGAAACGTCGTATAAAGAATCATCGAATAGATGATTGGACTACAGCATCATATAAGGAAACATATAAAGAACCTGATTTTGGAAAGGTCAGCTGCCATCACATGTTTTGTATCAGGTTATGTCATGGACAGGGATGGAACATACCAAATTACAGCTGGTTTGTCACATCAGCACGCACACACAATAAGCTCCACGCAGCTCAACGGTTTTCATACGATATGAAGTTCACACTACAAGGGGATACTGATTCTTTTTTTTCTTTCGAAATGGTGCTTAAACATGCTTTTTGCTTAGTCTGCAAGCACAGACCCTCATTTGATACTTTATCAGAAAATCATTGTGTCTTGAGAAAAGCCTAACCCAGCTACCTTGTGGTCGTGTCAATATTGATCAGGAGCAGCTACAGTACAGGGCCTATGGTAGTCTTACAGTGCAGACACTCTTTTATGACTGACCAGGGTTTGCGCCTGCAAACTATGTTTTGCTACACATCATATAGCTCTACAGATTTTTTTTGATTTTTTTTATAGCAATACAATGAATTTAGATAGTCTGAATGTGTGGTCATTTCATATTCCAGTAAATGTGATCTGCATCTTCAGAAATGTGATTTAATGCATCATTCCAATGCCCACAGGCATACATAGATGATTAGGAATATGTTTGGGCTTTTACTCCCTTTCACTCTGTTGTTAAGATAACCCTTGAGTATTGTTGACATGTTTGTAGCACCTTGAGTGGTACCGAACCAGAAGGTGCCCCTTAGAAATACTTCTTATTCTTATTGTAGTGAATTTTAATTCAAATGATTAAAGATTGCATGTACAAAGTGTATCATATTAAAAAGAGATTATGAACTTTATCAAATACATTCTATGCATGTATGACAAAGGATCCCGAGAGTATTCTTTTGGAAGTGAGTTCACAAACTTTCATGTCAATAGATGCAGTGGATACAGATAGATGAAAGACAAGAGAGAGGGGGGATGAAGGAGATCGAAAGGAAAGTGAGAAAGCTGAATGAAGTGTGTGTGTGTGTATTCATGGGAGAGGATGAGAGGGAAAGAGAGAGAGAGAGAGAGAAGGGGGGGGGGAGCGATTCATATCGAAAGCTAGAGAATAGGAGAAAGGGAAAGAGAATGTGTTAGAGAGAGAGAGAGAAAGAGAGAGAGAGAGGGAGGGAGGGAGAGAGAGGGAGGGAGAGAGAGGGGGACCGATTCATATCGAAAGCTAGAGAATAGGAGAAAGGGAAAGAGAGTGTGTTAGAGAGAGAGAGAGAGAGAGGGAGGGAGGGAGAGAGAGGGAGAGAGAGGGAGGGAGGGAGAGAGAGAGGGGGGGGGGGACCGATTCATATCGAAAGCTAGAGAATAGGAGAAAGGGAAAGAGAATGTGTGTTAGAAAGAGAGAGATCATAGAGGATAAAAGTGAAAAATTGTTAGCAATTAAACAAATTGAGAGAACCTATGGCCTTGAACAGGGAAATTCCCCTAGTAAGAACAAACTTTCTAACAGGCCACTGTGGGGAGGGTTGGATGTAATCCATCTCTTTGTGGTGATGTGCCCTTTCTCTCTGGTAATTTCACGATTACCGGTTAATACGTCATCATAACGTCATTAGGCTTAAACATCGCAGTCACGTCGAGGGAGGATTGCCGTTTTTTAGTATCTTAAAACTCCCTCCTCCATATACCACCCTCTTCACCACGTGCCGCCCCACCTGGGAGAGGGTCTTTAGGCGAATCCTCATTCCTCTGCTATCCCGTTACCATGACGACCATAAGCGCGGGACAGAGGATGCACTCTCTTGGAGGAGGAAGTAACTCGAGGAGAATCCACCTCGCTACATTGAGGTCAAGATTGTACTTTTGAAAGCTCCGTTCAGACACGGAGTAATAAACCGCTTAAACAAAAATGATAATGAAAACAGATAAATTTTACCTTATTATTATTTTAACTTATTTCTACCCAGGGTAGCTGAGTCAGTGATTGAAACACTATATTCTTTAGGGCCTTGAACACAAAACACATGAAATAATATTATGGCATAGGCCTAATGCGCCTCAAAAACCTGTATTTTATGACACAGAGATCAGTGGTGTAGCTAGAAGGGGCACGGATGGCAGGTACCCCAATCGAATGAAGAAAAAATAAAGGGGGGGGGGGGAGAGGAAATTGAGCTGAAAAGAGAAAGAAAGGGAGAAGAAGGACCGCGAGCTCGAAAAGAAGCTTATACGACAGCCTCAAACACAACTGCTCGAGGGCAGTATTCTTTCGCACTTCATTTACTGAGTTAGACCGGTGCTGCTCGCCCCTCTCTCCGAGGTGGCCATAGTCCCCCCTGAATTACTGTGACCACGCTATGCCACTGACAGAGTCGAACAGGGTCTTTGCAAAGGATTTTTATTTTGGTTTTTAAATGGAAGTTTATTTATTAATTAATCTATTTGCTCTTATTTTACCAGGGTGACTTCATCAATGATTTCAACACTGGTTTACAAGAAGGCCCTGCAAATTAACAAATATAACATTGACAATACCATACAAGATATGAACATTACAAAAAAATTATGATCAAACAAACAGTCAAAATGAATTTTCAATACAAAAATGACCAAATGTGATTCAACAAGTATAAAATGAAAAGAAAATAAGGAATGATGAATTAACGTTTTGAAGTTTTACTGAGACTGCATGAAATAAAATCTTTGGGGAAAAACTTGGATATTTGAACTTTCAAATCATAAGGTTTGAGTTCTGAGAAAGGTAAAACATGATTTGTGAGCTTTTCCATTCTTTTTATGTTATAGTTTAGAAGATTATTATAGAAGAAAAAACTAGAAATTTCCCCTGAAAAGGATTGCTCTTCAATTGCCCTCACCAGAAACAGCTGAACATTTGTGTGTATAGTCCCATATATACATTTATTTATGCAGTGCATGTGACCTCAGCAGGATTGAGTCATTTCTTCATTTTGGTGATTCCAAGACCTTACAGTATACACCAATTTTTATGTGCTATATAATCAACCTTTCCAATTGCTTTGAGACAGTTTCTTTCACAATTCAATCTCAACTTTATCATTTAGGTGGTTAAACGCGTCAAGTCTGAACGAGGCTAAGGATTTGGGATGAATTGTGGTGGAAAACTGCATTAATGAGAGGATTTGGAGGAATTTTTTCTCGTCGGCGTCTCGGACTTCACAAATAATTGGAGAAATTTGATAAGAGGAAGATGATGAAACAGGAGAAAGGTCAGAACATCCTCGGCTGAAATGTGAAGTGAAAATGATGGATTAGCGACTCGAGGAAGGAGGATGGACGTAAATGAAAAGAGAAAGTAATAAAAAAATACATACTGAATACTAAGTTCAAACAGTCAATAGTGCGGATAAAATAACAGCCTCAACTCCCGCCTCTCCAACGTATGATAATAGTGGGGGAAAACAAAAACAAAATCTAAAACTTAAACAAAAACAAAGACAACGACAAATACAAAGACAGAAAACAACAAAACACTTTTTTCTTGAAATAGGGGGATATCTCTGCCGGAAAGCTAAGCTTCTGCCTATTATATGTTTGGGAACTGGGAATACAAAGACAACCAAATGTAATTGATGTCGAAATCAGGGATCATTCTTATCCATCACTGACGGGGGGGGGGGGGGGGGGGGGGGGGGGGCACGTCCGGCAACATCCTCCCAGAAAATCATGGTTCCGCTACCGAAATCTGCATCAAGTTGAAATCGAGAGTATTTTAGTATTTCTAATTCTAAAGCCTAAAAAAGGACTGAGCACATTCTGGGACTCACCATAGCTGTATATTCATGATATTTGAGGGAGAAATGGATCAGAATGAACTTATAATGTAGAACATCTCGAGTATAAAATGATCCAGAAACTTAGAAAGATGCTTATGTCATAGGAGACAGAGAAAACACACAGAGGGAATTAGGTGAATATTCTGTAACGTTATTACATACTGGCAAAATAATAAGACGGGAAGGGGGGGGGGGGATCTGGCAATGGACGTCGATGAATGTCAAGAATACATGAGATGGAAAAATTTTTAGGGGAAAAGTAGATAAGTCACAGTCGAGGGACAGATGCAGACAAAGAAAAAGAGAAGAAAATCAAAAGGATAACACACTGAGTACCTGAGTTTTGATTTCCCTGGGCAGAAATGTATATCCCACAAACCATGAATATTTCCTTGACACTGCATAATTTCTTGACAATCCTTCAGGGGACAGACTGATGTTTGTAAATGTCTGTGTCAGAAAAGGGTGAGATAATCATGAGATATCTTCTTGCAGACTCCTTTTATCTATTATCCCTCCCCTACAGCATAACAATCGCGTTTTGAAAGCCAAAAGGGCATTCACACCGTGTAAAAGTATATGAGTTAACACCTTCTTGCTCTCAACAGATGACATCATATATTTATACGTATCATGAGGACGTGGTTAAACAGCACGCATACTCCCCGAAGTATTGAAAATGATATTCTTGTCACAATCTTTTTTTTTCTTCCCCGACTGTAACCTTTTCCATTGATTATATACATGTACGTCTTCCAAAAAAAAAAAAAAAAACAACAAAAAAAAAACAAGCAAATAATCTAAAGAAAAGATATATTTAATTTGTTTATACATTTTATATGTGATTTCATATAACTTTCCGTTTATCATACATTTAACTATCTATCTATCTATCTCTTTATTTATCTATCAATCTATCAATCTATATCTATCTATCTATCTATGATATATCTAGACATCCAACCATCCATTCATCTATTCATCTCTCTCGCTCTCTCTATTTATCTATCTATCTTTGATATATCTAGACATCCAACCATCCATTCATCTATTCATCTCTCTATCTATTTATTTACCTATCTATCCATCCATCTTCCTCTCAATATCAAAGTAATAAATCGATATGTCTCCTCTTCTTTCCCTCGTTAACCTTTCGCATATCTATAGACCCATGCTTAATTTCCCAAGGTAACAGTCTCGGGCATCTATGCAAACAAGTATTTTCTAAGAGTATCAAGCATGTCAAGAGAGGAAAGGGATGCCTCAGTATAGGAAGAAAAATAGAGGACAAAAAGTGCATACTTTGAAAAGAGGACATCATATGCGTCTCGCTGAATATATATAGGGCACACAATGAGTAATTCCGGCCCTCATAGAAGACGTGTTTTTTAAAAGCATATTTAAAAAAAAAAATCATGAATCATATTTAAATAATCTCTCTACAGAAATCGTTTTTAATTCACAGAGTACCTACAACGCAGGTGTTTAAATAATCTATTTGTGCACTTAGAAGATACTTAACATGGTAAAGATCTAAGCAGAGATCAGTGCTATATAAACTGAACTGATTTCAATTAAATAGCTTCTTGATATCAACATGATACCCGACTGACATTAACATTATCTATCGCTTCCCATATTACACTTGTTTTGTGTTTGGGGTCAGCAGTTCAAATCTTCACAACAATAGAAAGTGCAGTGGGTCTCTAATTAAAACATTTCCCGATAGTTACGTAGGATATCCTCTATTACAAGACAATACGTCATAATAACTTCCATTGATCATGTTCATTGCATGTACAAGTTAGTGCCACCTTGATTAGGCTATGCATTCAACCTTTATCTGTTTAACAATGGGGTTGACATATTTGCACAAGATTACAACAGTAGGGATTTGAAAGGCATTTCCTTCATTTTTAAATCATTGCGGTGTCATTTAATGGCAGATCATATTGTGGAATAGATTGTAAGTCATGTTGGGTACAATATTCATTCTTATATTCTTTTTGATAAAGGCATATCGTCAGAGGTAGTTTCAACCATGTAAATATTGAGTATACCTATATCACATGAACACGGTCTGGAGAAAATAAAACCCAACATCTTATAACATCCCCAATTCAAAATCAAAAGAAAAATAATCAAACTATCAAATTATGAGGGCATAAAATTATGATTCTTATACCTGAAAATGTGAATACGATATACATTTATTTCATTTTATTTTCTTTAAAACAAATTCCTTTGGCAGACAGGCATATCATTCATTCATTTGAAGTCTTAAATATTCAATGTAAAAATAGATTTTGATTCTGTGAACACTAATTTTCCTTCTTTACCATAACTTAACTACCTTTAACATAATTCGATTATGAGTGAAAAAGTACACTGTCCCTTGGCCTTTCTTGAACCATGTTTTAAGCATTACGCACGCACAATTTCGCGTGCTAAATTTTATTCTCACGCACGCACAATCTGTGTCGTCTGCTAGCGAGCGATGTGTATTTATTGTATCAGTTGCATTAGCGGTGTTTGCCAGAGTGCTCAGTGTAGAAGGGTAGCTAGGCTTCTGTAGACACAGCTATTTATGGCATGCTCTATCAAACGCAAGCTTTTAGTATTGTAGTTCTTGGATTCACGGTACTAAGACAACTCTGTGATGGTGTATTTTTTTATTGGAATCCCAAACGGAATATAATATTGGATATTTCACTCGAACTTGCAGCACAATAGGCCTTATTGAGGTAAGTAACGATTTTGTATGTGAGCAACGCCTGGTGAGTGACGGTGACTGCAACCGCTATGCATACCCCAGTATCTGAGTATCGTTGTATGAAGTTATGATTCATTATGGATGAATATTCGTTAGACATTTATGAACTTTGCTTTGATGAGGTGTGGATGATTTATCGTGTTTTCAGTGTTGCCATACGTATGAAGTGTCTTGTTTTGTTTAGATCATGTAGTCGCTGTCATAAAATTTTTACCAAATACATATTCATTAATCACCTTTCTCGATATAATGATACTACTGTTGTCTATAATGTCCTCAATAAAGACTTTGATGGATACATCATAGTAAGTTGAACGCGAAGCAAACATTATCTATACCAGGGCCCCATTTCATAAAATTTGTTATCAACAACAAGTTGCAATTATATAAGCTACTGAAATCCTTGCATCTGATTGGCTGAGAGCAAATTTGTCATAGAAATGTGGCAGTTGTTACTGATAACAAGTTTTATGAAAAGGGGCCCAGAACCTTCCTGCAGCTGAGCCTGACAGAAGGGCTGTAATTTACTTTTACACAGAGTTATAACGCCGTTCTGGCTCTCAACAAACGTATACGTTGTATCTTTGGAGGATAATTGCTAATGATTTTTTTTTTAAATTTTGATTAAAAAAAAAAAAAACACTGACGAGGTAACTGTGAATGTGCACCCTAAAACAATCTAGTCTGATCTATTCCCACGGAAACCTGTACTACATTGTATTCTAGTCAAAACTATACCAACTTCTGGTTTGAAGGAGTCAAAATGACTAGAATCTGATTAAGAAAATGTGACCAGTCGATCTGGTAAAATAAAATGACTAGGTGCCTTTTAGAGTGTGAAATATAATCATCACCATGAGCATGGAAACCATAAAACATCGGATATTCTCGTATTTCCACCTCAAAATAAGAACTATCAGAATGACGATCACAACTCTCTCAGTATTCAGTTACATATAGGAAAGAATGACATGTACCCGGATAAGCTTTTGATTGTTAATACATTACAACATCCGACACGTATTTGAGCATGCCAGTAGGCATATGTTGTTGTTGGTACGTGTTATAATGGCAGTCAGTCAAATTTGACTATCATCACCAACGAAATTTCATTATATTATGAGTTTTGTTTGAATTCTCCCTTAATTTTTTTTTTTCATTATTATTTTTTTTGGTAATTATTATTATTATATTTTAAAAAGATATATAGTATCATGCCAGGTTACCGAATCCTGCCCGTTCTAAATTGGTACCGTCCTGACAAACCTGCTCGTGTTTGTCCGGCGAAGGTTTCTCGGAAACAAGTTTCCTATGCCTCTCCGGTACAGTGGCGTATCTAGGTATTCTGGCGCCCGGGGCAAACTATCAAATCTGCGCCCCCCATGCCCAAACTCAGATTAATATTTTTGATTTAGAAATGATGGCACTACGTGAAAAAGAGTTTTGATGCACATAACCCTGGGTTGTTAGCCCAAATTTGATGAGTTATTGTATAAGCGAGGGAGCAACGCGACCGAGCAGCAGATTTTTTTTTCCTTTTCACCCCTCAAATTGAAATTTCTTATGTATTTTACCCTTACAAAAAAACAAAACAAACAACAACAACAACAAAAAAATCCAAGGGAATACAGCGACCTAGCAAGAGATTTTTTTTGTTGTTGAAACTTTTAACATTCCTATTTTGGGGGCTCAAAATGAATGAAAACCCTGAAGAAATATATTTGAGGAATTGAGTAAGGCAATTGCAAAGCAAATTTATGATTTCTCGAATGTTCTACACTAGTGCCTTTTGATATGCACTTATATCCCATCAGGGGGCGCAAAATTTAACAAGCTCCTGCCTTATGCAGTGGGGGGGGGGGGGGGGGGGCGGGCAAAGCAACTAGAGTCAATTAATGGTTAACACTTTAAAAACACCATTAGGGGCGCAAAATAGCTCGATTTTGAACATAATTATGCGAGAGAACAAAGCGACCGAGCTATAGAATATTTTTGCATTTCAAACCCTATAAAACACAATTTCTTATGCATTTTGTCTTGTATTTCTCCCCCTTTTTTTTTTCTCTTTTGCGTTCTATGCGCCCCCTTCATGTGCCGCCCGGGGCACGTGACCCCTCTGCCCCCCGTAGATACGCCACTGCTCCGGTATCATGTGAAAGAACAATTTATACCTTTTGCATAGGTGTCTTGGTCTAGTGGATACGTCACCGGACTGTGGATCACATGGTTCGCGGTTCGAGTCCCGCCGCGGCACTAATATCCTTTGGCAAGACAATCTACATTGGTCACTCTCCACCCAGGTGAAGTAAATGGGTACCCGGTAGGAAGAAGTTCCTGGAATGCTTTAGCGCCTTATCATAGCAGCTTGGCTAAAGCCGGGGTATAATGATACGTTGTAAAGCGCAGTAGAGTATATTTGTATAGTATAGCTACGCTATATAAATGGACAATTTATTATTATTATTATTACCTAAAACGTTAAATATATATTATAGAGTTTTGGCATTGACCACACAAAGAAAAAAAAAAGAGAAAAGAAAAGAAAGAAAGAAAGAACAAACAAACAAAGAAATTGAATGGTTATCAAACGCTACAAAAAACATACTACTGTTTGAACTATCAGATCTGCAAAACAAAGAGTTATGATAATTAGGCCTTCACGGTCCGGACGACAATACAATAAATCATGATTGTCGCACTATATGTTCATATCAATATCGATGTTGTTAAGTTACTATACTGATCTTCAGTAATTGTTCACTACTTTCTCTTTCACTTTTTTCTGATCCAAACAACTCTTTGATAAATTCTTATTAACTATAATGATCAAGGATTCAGAATGAATTTGATAGTTTCTTTCGAAATGCAGTTTCAGTTAACAGAACCAACGACTTAAATTACACATGGCGCACTTGATAGTTGCATAATATTGCAGCGAGCCTGCCTCGTCGCCGATAGAGGGCGACAAATATTTATTATAGAATTTTAGCTTTTCATATCAACTATTTTATCTTTGTTTCTTTTTGTCAAGGATGCCGATTTGTAAAGACTCGCTATTAAAGTTATACTAGACTTGGATTCGTTATAATCAAAGTATATGATTGAAATTGGTGATTGGATGTAATAGATGTTAATGGAGCTACACAAAGAAAAACACAGGTTTTGGATAATGATTTAAGTTTGAACTCAAAAAAAAAAAAAAACTCATCTTTTATTCAATATTTTACATCATTCATAAAAGTCGCCACTGTTACAACTTAAGTTCTTATCACTGTAATTACTATCTAACAATTTCTAGTATTTATTACAAGCGTTTTTAATGCTTTTACCAATATATTTCCAAAGAGGATTATGTTCTTTAATTAAGTTTCTAACAGTCTAATAGATAGAATGGGTCTTATACTTTATAGCAAACTTTGATTTATTTTATAAGGCCATACCGAATAAGTTAATACACGAAGTTCATTTGGTCTGTTATGCTAGTTCTTCTAAGTTTTATATGAAGGGAGAGTTCTGTGGAGAGGGGAGTTCTGGGGAGAGGGGAGTTCTGTTTGGCCCGGACGTTCTGTGGGGAATGAGCCAGTTCTGTGTGTGTGTGTGTGTGTGTGTGTGGGTGCATGTACCCTTCATGCATTATGGGTACCAGGTCATGTTCACACACAGCAATTGAGGGACAGTTGGAAATTGAAGGACCGAAAGCCGGTGCTTCAATTTCAAATCATATTTTCGCATAATTATCCTACTTAAAACGTAAAAGAAATCATTTTGCCTGCTGAATCTTAAAATTAAGCCCAGAACATTACTTTGTAGCTAATATCTTTTTAAAAATCATTTGCTAAATTGCAAAAATTTTTCGATTGTTTTTCGGTCCTTCAAATGCGGTGTGTACGTGTTTCGTGCGTGTCCGTCGTTTTGGACCTTATGAACACACACTTCTCTTAATTTCCTTTACTGGAATAGCGCCCTCTTGAGTTCTATATGTCGATACAAATTCTCTATTTGATTGCGAGGGCCATGTAGACACTATCATAATTATCCTTTTATCAGACATCCTTCCTTGATCAACCAAGGAATTTTGAATAAACTATTAATGGTATTAATAGAAATATGAATATTAATAATCATAATTATATTATTAACAGTAAATGTAATCATGAATATTGCAAACATTCGAACTGAAATTGAATTTGCGCTTAGGAGAAAAGATTTTGGTTTTCCATTTTCCCATTATACATTTATACATTTTCCGAAACATATTTCTTGTTTTCTTTTTTTTTTTAAATGTTGTCCTGGCAATTGAATTATTTTAAAGTGTGTGTAAAGCCCTTGAGGAGCCAGCACATTTGGATGCGCTACATGCGCTTCGGGCAAAAGAACGTACTGAACTTTCATTACATACGCGATATTATTTCCAAAGTTATATTCTGCACATAACAATTTTCTGCTTTCTTCTCATGTTTGCCATAAAAATGAAATTATTTTTAAAGTATGTGTAGCTTCACGTGTCTACCGTGCATTTGAAGGACCGACAATATTGGTTGCGTTGTATACGTTTACTGAACGGGAGTTCTGAACTTTCATTAAATACGCGATATTATTTCCAAAGTTATATTCTGCACATCACAATATTCTGCTTTCTTCTCATTGTTGCCATGGAAATGACATTATTTTTGAAGTGTGTGTAGCTTCACGTGTCTACAGTGCATTTGAAGGACCGGCACAATTGGTTGCGTTGTAAACGCTTCTGTAGTGAACGGGAGTTCTGAACTTTCATTACTTACGTGATATTTTATTTAAATACATCTTCTGCACATCACAATTTCCCACTCTCTTCTCATTGTTGCCATGGAAATGACATTATTTTTTAAGTGTGTTTGGCTTCACGTGTCTACAGTGCATTTGAAGGACCGACACAATTGGTTGTGTTGTATACGTTTTTACTAAACCGGAGTTCTGAACTTTCATTACATATGCGTGATATTATTTCCAAAGTTATATTCTGCACATCACAATATTCTGCTTTCTTCTCATTGTTGCCATGGAAATGACATTATTTTTGAAGTGTGTGTAGCTTCACGTGTCTACAGTGCATTTGAAGGACCGGCACAATTGGTTGCGTTGTATACGCTTCTAGTGAACGGGAGTTCTGAACTTTCATTACTTACGTGATATTTTATTTAAATACATCTTCTGCACATCACAATTTCCCACTCTCTTCTCATTGTTGCCATGGAAATGACATTATTTTTTAAGTGTGTTTGGCTTCACGTGTCTACAGTGCATTTGAAGGACCGACACAATTGGTTGTGTTGTATACGTTTTTACTAAACCGGAGTTCTGAACTTTCATTACATATGCGTGATATTATTTCCAAAGTTATATTCTGCACATAACAATTTTCTGCTTTCTTCTCATGTTTGCCATAAAAATGAAATTATTTTTAAAGTATGTGTAGCTTCACGTGTCTACCGTGCATTTGAAGGACCGACAAAATTGGTTGCGTTGTATACGTTTACTGAAAGGGAGTTCTGAACTTTCATTAAATACGCGATATTAATTCCAAAGTTATATTCTGCACATCACAATATTCTGCTTTCTTCTCATTGTTGCCATGGAAATGACATTATTTTTGAAGTGTGTGTAGCTTCACGTGTCTACAGTGCATTTGAAGGACCGGCACAATTGGTTGCGTTGTATACGCTTCTAGTGAACGGGAGTTCTGAACTTTCATTACTTACGTGATATTTTATTTAAATACATCTTCTGCACATCACAATTTCCCACTCTCTTCTCATTGTTGCCATGGAAATGACATTATTTTTTAAGGGTGTTTGGCTTCACGTGTCTACAGTGCATTTGAAGGACCGACACAATTGGTTGTGTTGTATACGTTTTTACTAAACCGGAGTTCTGAACTTTCATTACATATGCGTGATATTATTTCCAAAGTTATATTCTGCACATAACAATTTTCTGCTTTCTTCTCATGTTTGCCATAAAAATGAAATTATTTTTAAAGTATGTGTAGCTTCACGTGTCTATCGTGCATTTGAAGGACCGACAAAATTGGTTGCGTTGTATACGTTTACTGAACGGGAGTTCTGAACTTTCATTAAATACGCGATATTTTATTTAAATACATCTTCTGCACATCACAATTTCCCACTCTCTTCTCATTGTTGCCATGGAAATGACATTATTTTTGAAGTGTGTGTAGCTTCACGTGTCTACAGTGCATTTGAAGGACCGGCACAATTGGTTGCGTTGTATACGCTTCTAGTGAACGGGAGTTCTGAACTTTCATTACTTACGTGATATTTTATTTAAATACATCTTCTGCACATCACAATTTCCCACTCTCTTCTCATTGTTGCCATGGAAATGACATTATTTTTTAAGTGTGTTTGGCTTCACGTGTCTACAGTGCATTTGAAGGACCGGCACAATTGGTTGCGTTGTATACGCTTCTAGTGAACGGGAGTTCTGAACTTTCATTACTTACGTGATATTTTATCCAAAGCATGTTCTACACATCACAATTTTCCGCTTTCTTCTTATTGTTGCCATGGAAAATGACATTATTTTCAAAGTGTGTGTAACATCATGTGTCTACGCTACCTTTAAGGGACCAGCACATGTGGTTGCGTTGTATACGCTTCTGGTGAAAGAGGGTTCTGAACTCATACGTGATATTTCAGATATCAGATTCGAGGGGGGGGGGGGTGTTTATTGCAGTTTTCATCACAAAACAGATCAACATGCATGAATTCTTCCGCCAACAGTAGCGATTATGGATTATGAACATAGGACACAACACTTAGCGAGACCGATATAGTAAAGATACACATAAGTAACAATGGAATTAAAAAATCTTAAAAGGAGAATCAAAGAAATACATAGGCATATTCATAAAGTGATGATTATAATAATAATAGAGAACAAAGTGACGAAATGGGAAAGTAAGACGGAGCAGATGATAGAACTTGCAATCAGTAAAAGATAAGATGATGAGAATGTGTTCCAATTTCGCACATTGTATATTTGTAAAAGAAATGGTTCCACTAAGGGCAACGGGCAATGATTTTTTTTTTCTTTTCATATTTCCTCTTTAATTGGGAAAACAAAGGTGTTTTGGTGAAAACTGCAGAGGCACAAATAGATTCAAAGTCCTATTGTGATGTTAACAGGCAGGGCCGTCGGTAAAGGGGGATGTGGGGGTGTGACACCCCCCTCCCCACCGCTATGGATATCGTCGGTAAAACTGCGCTGTCGTCGGGAAAAATGAGAAGAGGGGGGAAAAAATAAGTAGGGAGGGGAAAGAAGAGAAAAGGAAAAAAAGGAAAAAGATGAGAAGGAAGAAAGAGAAAAAAAGAAAACGAGAGAAGAAAAAAAAGAAAAAGGAGAAAAGGAAGAGGAAAGAGAGGAAAAGAGAAAAAAAAAGAAAAAAGGGAAAAGACGAAAAGGAAGTAAAAGGCAAAATAAAAATTTGACAATGAACAATGGTAAAGAGAAGAAAAGGTCTCGGAGAGACGAAGAGACGTTCTGACTGAGGTTGTGCTTGTCGGTACAGTGGAGACGTAGAGTTGTGTCAGGCGGGGCTCTCTGTACCGACATCGGTACCTAATTTCTGTACATTTTCACTACAAAAAGTGTCAATTTTTTAAATTTTTTATTATGGATTGTGTCGGGTCAGGCAGGGCTCTCTGCCTGTACAGTGGGCCAGAATGGCTCCAAAGTGCGCCAAAATTCATATTCACTGAGTTTTACTTAAATTTATAACTTAAGTTATGGGTTTAAGGGCATTCAGACCCATAGAATCCAATGATAATATTTTCAAATAACTTTGACGTCATTAGAATACCGATTTCTGATTGGCTGTCAAAATCCAATCAAAAAAAATATATATTTCTGGCATTACATTGATTTTCATACTTCAGAAAATTGATAATGCAATCTCTATGCTTCTATATCAATAAGTGAAAATGGTGATAACTTAAAGCCCAAGCATACGGTACGTATGACTTAAGAGGGGGGGGGGGGGAGCGCCGTACTGGAAAATATTTGTAATAATGAGAAATTTACAATTTATTGTAATGTATGATGTCATTACTTGAAATTTAACTTTAATAATGCATAAACTGATAAAATAATAATATTCAGCTAACTAAAAAATGATTTATTAAACGAAGTTTAACAAAAAAATGAAAAAGCGCCCGCCCTCTGTAGCCTTGATAATTTTGCGAAAAGGAAACGTACTTGTATCACTGAGAAGTATATTCTGTAGGTACTATGAAGTTATCAAAATCATAATACTGACTGATAAGGTCCATACTATTTTGAGTCCTTTTGCCCTACTGTTTAGAGGCCTACTGTCAGAAGAGTGAATTATTTCGAAAAGCCTTCGCCTTGAAATATTCACTGAAGCCATTGAGAATTACTCAGAATGTTGGGTCTGTTAAAAAAAAAAAAGAGCTTGGTTTTGGTGTTGGACAAATTATAATACAAATCATACTTTCTCCAAAGCCCTATAATTTATTATCTTGATTACTTCTTATGAGTGTTAATCATGTTTATATGGGACATTGCCGTGTAAAAAAAAAAAAAAAAAAAAAAAAAAAATTCATGCGCGCCATGTGGCGCCACATGAAGACAGAGAATCCTCTGCAGCGTCTGCGCTGTCCAAAATAAACATATTTTTCCGGGTAACAAATGTGCAAGGAAAATCGGCTCTAACATAAAAAGTGGCAGAAGGTGGCAGCCAAATCTGTCAACTTAAAGCTGCATGAGACATCAGGAAAAATGGTGGTAATAAAATTGAATTGGAAATCCGTGGAAATCTAAACTTTTCATATGGATTTATAAAAAAACACGAATAATCAGTCTATTTTCTACGATAATTACCCTATCATACTCACGAAGATTGCGTTTCTTTCCATTTTTACCCCATTCATAAAGTGAAATCAACTCTCAGGAATATGTGGGAGCAGTTATAGATCGATAACTTAAAAACTACGTGTTGAAATAACTTATTTATTTAATTGGTCACAATTTACACTGAAACTCGCAATATGTTGAATTTTGCAGCTTGAAGTAGGAAATATACACCCTTTACATACCGGAGTTAAATATTTTACTGAAACATTCTTCAAAGTATTGTCATTCAAGAGGGCATGACCAAAAATTAAAAAAAAAAAACGAATTGCCCAAAATGACTTTTGGTGCACTTTAGTTTCCCCGTGGCCCACTGTGCGACGTCTGTAGCGTACAGTGCCGTGCATGATTTCTGTACATTTTCACTACAAAAAAGTGTCATTTTTTAAAATTATGGATCGTGTCCGGTCAGGCAGGGCTCTCTCTCTGTACCGACGTCTCTACCGTATTGTGCCGTGCATAATTTCTGTACATTTTCACTACAAAAAAGTGTCAACATTTTTGACGATGGACCGTGTCGGGTCAGGCAAGGCTCTCTGTACCGACGTCTATATCGTACCGTGCCGTGCATAATTTTTGTAATTTTTCACAACAAAAAAGGGGCAAAACTTTTGCTCGCTCGCAATATAATACCATCACGTAATCGGGGAGCAAGATGCTCAAATATCCTCATATTTGGGTAGTTATATAGGCGAATGTAATTTCTGTACATTTTAACAACAAAGTGTCAGTTTTTTTTGCTCGCTCGCTTCGGTCGCTCGCAATAACTACCACCTTATAATCGGGTAGCAAGATGCTCATACTTTGTCCTCATATGTCGGCAGTTTTATAGCCGAATATGTAATTTCTGTACATTTTTACAACAATAAGTATCAAAATGTTTGCTCGCTTGCTTCGCTAGCTCACAATTAATAACTACCACCCTATAATCGGGTAGCAAGATGCTCAAATGTCCTCATACTGAGTTAGTTTTATAGACGAATATGTATTTTCTTACATTTTCACTACAAAAAAGTGTCAAAATTTTTGCTTCCTCGCTTCGCTCGCTCGCAATATATAACTATCACTTCATAATCGGGCAGCAAGATGCTTAAAATGTCTGAATATTAAAGGTAGTTTTATAGCCGAATATTGTGTACATTTTCACTACAAAAAGTGTCAAAATTTTTGCTCGCTCTCTTTGCTTGCTCGCAGTAAAAAAAAAAAAGAGCGTCAGCCCTTTGGGAAACTATGCCTTTACGTCTATGGGAAGGGGAGGGGTGGTGAAACTTTATTTAAATACCGTTTTTTTTTTTTTTTTTTTTTTTTTTTTTTTTGATCGTCGGTAATCGGTGGCAATTTTTGTCGGTATCAGTGGCCTCTACAACCCCCCCCCCCCCCACTGGAAAAGGTCCAGCGATGCCCCTGTCAACAGGGAATAATATCGGTTGATGCATGTTCCTTTATACAGACTTAGGTGGTTCCAGTGAGATTGTATATCCTCTACGTAGCGTAGAGGATAATACAGAATTGCAGAGGCAAATAAAAGCAAAGTCCTATTGTGATGTCAACAGGGAATGATGTCGGTTGTCGGTTGGTGCATTCATGCCTGCATGCAAATTCATACTTTTGCTAGTCTACAGTGATTTGTTTTGTTTTTGTTTTTGTTTTTGTTTTTGTTTAAATATTATGTAACTTTATGTACTCTGTGTTTACAAAAAAGAACAGAATATTGATTTATATCATTGAAGCTCAATAAAAATAGAATACAACATATTCCCTTATACAGACTTATAACATGTAGAAGGATGGTTTCAGTGCGATTGTATATTCTCTGCGTATCGTTCCTATGCAAACATTTCGAATTTTGGTCCACATATTTTGCACAACATGTGGAACTAATTCCCGTAAATGATCACGGATCTTAGAGTTATTTGAAATTTCAACCCTCTCCCATCCCCCTTTCAATATCTTACTCTCTCTCTCTCTCTCTCTTCCCCAATCTCTTTCATTTCAGAAGGCTTTAATAACGCGTTTCCATAGAGTAGCCGGGAAATGGGTTTCGATAAAACATTTCTAATCAGAGCGACGGGTTCAATATTCGAGCTGTCAATAAAAGACGCTATTTTGCTTTCTCCTCTATTAGTAACTACTAGTGCCCCCTTTTTTATTCCCCCTCCCTCCACCCCCCCCCCTCTCTCTCTCTCTCTCTACTTTCTCTTTCGCTCTCCTTCAGAATTGTTATCATTGATTTTAATTAATCTCCATCACTCAGTGTGGAATTGTTAATTGCCGCTACTTTGCTTCCTCCCCTATTAGTTGATAGCTCCCTCCACCGCCCCCGCCCCTCTCTCTCTCTCTTTCTGCGAAACTTTTTGTTGAAAACCAACATCTTCCCAGTGGCTTACATGTTTGCATTTTCTTAAATGTTCTCCTCTCAGTCTTTATGCGCCCATTTAAAATGATAAGAAAACAATACACACAAACAAACAACGAAGAAGAGGTAAAAAAAAAAAAATCAAAAGCAGTAACAACTGATTTATAATTTTCATGATATAGCTATTGCATATCGATGCATGTTCGTTAATGTTAGAATAGTACATAGAAGCTAAGATGAATTTAACAAACCGACATGACCGAGGGCATACATAAATAATTGCAAGGCAGAATCGCAAATAAGACACATTATCATTCGCAATTATATATAAACAGGGGCGTCGCTAGTGCGGGGTGTAGGGGGTGTGACACCCCCATTAAAAATTCCGTTGGCAAATGTGCCACCTCTGTCGGTAAAAGAAGGAAGGAAAGGAAAAAGAAAGAGGGAAGAGAAGGGAAAGAGAAAAGGAGAGAGAAAGGAGGAAAAGGAAAAGAAAAAAATAAAGAGAAAGGGAAAGAAAAGAAATAAGAAAAGAATGAAAAGAAAAAGAAAGGAAAAGAAAAAACTGGAAGCGCTCGCTCGTTTTTCTCGCTCGCATTTCAAGTACCTTAACCATTGCCGGTGATATTGATAAGTACTATTCTTTTGAAAGAAAACTGGTTTACATCTTACGTGTCTGTCTTATGTTATACTATTCTTCTACTCATAGAATGATAGTAATAATGATAATAATAATAATAATGAATGTTCAGGAGCGCTAAAAACAGAAAGTACCAAAGCGCTTACAAAATTACGGACTTAAAGAAAGAGTAATGTAACTGCAAGGAATCGAGCTGGAAGTTGACCTAAGAAAGTTTAATTATCTGGAAATAACGACCTGTGACCAATAGCCTATCCCTATCATACCCACTATGAGAACGGAAGATGCCGATAAAACGTACGTTACTTAAATCACGAGAATAGAGTAGCTATACACTAGAACCTGTTCTCAGTGTTTATACCTTTTTTTTTTTTTTTTTTGCTCGCCCGCTAGCTCATAAAATCTAGAAATAGAAGGGTTTTGGACTGCAAGCGAGGTGCCAAACAGAGTCATATTCGGCAGATAGTGAGCGAATATTATCATGGAGATCTCTTAGAGGCTTATAGTGTATTTTGATGACGAAACAACGCTTCTACCATGAACTGGAGGTTATATATTTAAAAATATTAAAATTTAAAATTCTATTCTTTTAGTATATGGCTTAAGTGTTAAGGAGAAGCTTTTAAACTCTAAATAGCTTTTATACGAAGATTTCAATAGACTTCCTGTCTCTCGCTATTGTGTCTGACAGTGAATACTGAAAAGAACTCGCCACCCTACTCGCTTTCGGATACAAAGGATCCCCATTGTATTTCAGGACGTAATTTCAGTACCCGCCCCTATGTATAGGTTAATGTAATAATTATTCTTAAAAGCTTCCAAGTACCAATGATAACATGCAACATATAGTTTAGACGTAGTAAACCCTGTGTGGAGAAATGAATGTGATACAAATTTAGCTCATCAAAGACTACAGAGTATAGAAGTAGTGAATTATAGATTCCCAAGTTGTTTATTTCTAAAACATGATTAGGCATAGCACTAAATGGAGGCTGATGTGATGTTTAGTTATGAAAATTAGAAATCCCTAAACGAGCGGGGGGAGGGGGCAGATCTTACTTTAGAAAAAAAAAATGATAAAGTTCAGTTCTGGTTTTGCGATTACGTTGTCAAAGAAACTGCATGTAGTGGGGAAAGGTTTCATACGTAGCATGAGAACTGGTGCACACTCTTTGAAATAACCAAAATAAGAAGAAAGTTATACTTGGCCTTGCTGAAAGTAACATGCACTACACAAAAAAATGAGTTTATGGGACTGCAAACAGAAGGGGGTGGGGTGAATGTTTAGTGTAATCATTTTGAATTTCTATTTTTATCATTCATATTATCATTATCATTGTATCATTATTATCATCATCATTATCATTGATATTGTTATCATTATTATTATAATCATCATTACTATTATTATTATTATTATTATTATTATTATTATTATTATTATTATTATATATTGTTATTATTATTATTATTATTATCATCATCATTATTGTTATTATTATTATTATTATTAATATTATTATTATTAATATTATTATTATCATCGTCATTACTATTATCATTATCATAATTATTATTATCATTATTATTATCATTAGCATTTTGTCATATTTCGAATTTAGGGACATTTGAAGAACAATCCCTTTTCATGTTTTTATGAAGACATTTATCTTTGATATATTTCTAAACTGGGTGGTTCATAATCTAGCAAAAGGCCCCAAAACATTTCGTTAAACTAGTAAAGATCAACATCTGCGATAATGTTTGAAAATAATTTCTTGTTTGTATGGGGGGGGGGGGGAGGGGGTATTAGTGTTAAAATGCAGCTTAACAGCTGCTGTCGGCAAATTTAAGTCTTACACACCGACGCGTCGGTGTGTAAGACCTAAATTTGTTTGCATTGAATGTTCACATTTAAAATGTGAACATTCAATTCTAATTTGCTATTCATCAAAATAGTTAGTACTTTGAAATAAGAAGCCATCCATGCCATGGAACGCTGGCTAGGATTGCGGCCTAGATTAAAATTCTATTCTTTTAGTATGGCTTAAGTGTTAAGGAGAAGCTTTTAAACTCTAAATAGCTTTTATACGAAGATTTCAATAGACTTCCTGTCTCTCGCTATTGTGTCTGACAGTGAATACTGAAAAGAACTCGCCACCCTACTAGCTTTCGGATACAAAGGATCCCCATTGTATTTCAGGACGTAATTTCAGTACCCGCCCCTATGTATAGGTTAATGTAATAATTATTCTTAAAAGCTTCCAAGTATCAATGATAACATGCAACATATAGTTTAGACGTAGCAATTCCTGTGTGGAGAAATGAATATGATAAAAATTTAGCTGATCAAAGACTACAGAGTATAGAAGTAGTGAATTATAGATTCCCAAGTTATAGATTACTGTTATCATTATCATTATCATCATCATTTATTTTTCATATTCCGAATTCAGGGACATTTGAAGAACAATCCCCTTTTCATGTTTTAGGAAGACATTTACCTTAGATATTCTTCTAAACTGACGAGGGGCGAATGAGAATGCTCAAATATTATTTTTCACCATGACCAGAAATCAACTTTCTCTTAAATAGAGAGTGATAGATCACGAGTACAATACGACCAAAGTTCTCACTCTATCCTTTTGATTTTCATCATCGTAAACTATGATCGTAAACATCTGTTTCAAAAACGCATGTACACAGCTAGTTCAAATATATCGTAAAAAGATTCGGCAGGGGTGGGGGTATGGGTAACTAACAGTACAAAACCGTCCAGCATAATAAATAACTTTTCCGGACAACACTGAACAGTAACGATTATGGATATGGGACACACATTAGACATAAAGCCTCTAACATGGGCCGCGGGCCGCGAAACCTGGAGGGATGGGGGGGGGGGGGGGCTGCAGCTCCCCCCCCCCCCCACACACACACACTCTCTTTTTGAGTAGACGCATAAAAAAAATGACCTCTAATTTTCAAGGAAGAAATAATTTCTAGCATTTGATAGAATTGACGAAATTAATATAAAAGACTGTTATTGTAGTAAGAATTCCTGTAAAATGCAGATAAAATGCTAAAGATATAATTTGAATGTCCCAATAATTCCGATTTATGTATCAAGATCTCTCACCCATGTCTATTTATAACATGTTTCCGGTTAGTATAAACTGGCAATACATCCCCGCCTCTTTAATGCAGTTAATGCATACTCTATAGGCCTAATGAAGCATGGATATTATAAACAAAGTGTAGAAGTAACTGACTTTTTTTTCCATTCTCACTTTTCAGAAATAAGAATGACCCCCCTTTCCTTCTGATAAGTGCATCTTTACCAGTGGCCATATCCTCTATTCAAATCTGAGAGGTGCCCGTTCTAATTCGACAAGTGCCCCTTCCGCCTTCTGTTTAATGACATCTCTGATGAGTGCCCCTTTACACCTCTGATAGGTTTTCTTAAATCATTTTGAAATGAGCTCTTTTTCTTCCTAAGAAGTACAATTCCTTCTGATAAGAGCCCCTCCTCCTTTACAAACAAACAAACAAAAAAAACCTCCTTCCCATTCTCATAAGTGGCAATATTCATGTGCGACAAATACCACGTTTCATTCTCTGATAATTGCTTTTTTTAATATGACATACTCCTGCTCATTCTCTTTTTTGATAAGTGCCATTGTCGTCCTTTCTCCATAATTTTTGCCCCTAATTCATAGCGATTTAGAGCAACTCTGCTTGAATTTCGTCAAGGCTTGCTCGCTACGCTCGCTCGCATGGTATTTGTTGGTTTGGTTGGTTTTATTTCTGCTTTCAAATAAATACAAATTCAAACTCAAATTTAAAAACTTCAAACAATAACAAATACAGTGAGTGATTTTTTTTTTACAAAAGTAATTACATGACTAAAAGAATCATGTAACAATAATATTATAGAATAAAAGGTCTTTTCAGTCTCTCATGCCGAAACTATGTTTAAACACCTCTCAGAACTTTTTTTTCTCTTTATAATTTGCTGTTGATCATGTGGAACTAATTCCCGTGAATGAACACTGATCTCATAGAGTTCTTTGAAATCGTACTTAGAAGCTAAGATGAATTTAACGAATCGACATGACCGAGAGCACACATAAATAATTGCAAGGCAGAATCGCAAATAAGACACATTATCAATCGCATTTATATATAAACAGGGGCGTCGCTAGCGAGGGGGGGGGGGGGGTGGGGGTGTGACACCCCAGTGAAATTTTTCGTCGGCAAATACGCCACCTTGTCCGCAAAAGAAGGAAGGAAAGGAAAAAGAAAGAAGGAAGGGAAGGGAAAAAAGAAAAGGAAGAGAAAGGAGGAAAAAAGAAGAGAAAAAGAAGAGAAATGAAAGAAAGGGAAAGAAAAAGAAGCAAGAAGGAAGAAAAAAAAAAACATAGAAGCGCTCGCTCACTTCTCTCGCTCACATTTTTAATATCTTAACCATTGCCGATTATATTGGAAATTACTCTTCTTTTGGAAGAAATTGTTTTCCATCATATGTGCCTATAATGTTATACTATTCTTTTTCTAATAGATTGTTAGTACTATAACTGCAAGGAATCGGGCGGGAAGTTGACTTTAAAAAGATTTTTTTTTGGAGATAACAACCTGTGACCAATAGCATATTCCTATCATACCCACTATGAGAACGGAAGATGCCGATAAAACGTGCGTTACTAAAATCATGAGAATAGAGTAACTATACACTAGAACCTGTTCTCAGTGTATATACAAAATTCTTTTTTTCTCTCTCTCTCTCGCCCGGTCGCTACGCTCGCTCAACAGATCTGGAAACAGAAGGGTTTCGGACGGTAAGCGAGGTGCCCAAACAGAGTCATATTCGGCAGATGGTGATCAAATTATCATGGAGATCTCTTAAAGGCTTATAGTGTATTTTGATGACGAAATAACGCTTCTACCATAAAAACGAATGTGTATTTTTCCTCGCTCCCTGCTTTCGCTCGTATAATATTTAGATACAGGATGGTTTAGGATAGCAAACAAATTCGGCGAGTGAGATGACCGAATATAATTATACATATGTTTCTAAATATCTTATCGGCCTATAACAGTATTCTAATAACGAAATAATACTTCTATCGTTAAAAGAGCGCGTTTGTGCAGGCTTGCTTTGCTCGCTCGTAATATTTAGAAGCAGAGTTGTTTGGGACAGCAAACAATTGGACTAGGGAAGAAACCAAATATATCGTTTAGATATCTTATCCTATGTATTTTGATGACAAAATAACACTTTTTAATATAACGAGAAGCGGTTATTTTTGCCCAGCTCGGTTCGCTCGCTAGCAAAATTTAAAAACAGGGTGGTTCATAATCCGTAATCTAGCAAGAGGCTCCTACGTTAAACTAATAAATATCAACATCTGCGATATTGTTTGAAAATAATTCTTTCTTGTGTGTATGGGGGGTGGTATTAGTCTTAAAATGCAGCATAACAGCAGCTGTCGGCAGATATAGGTCTAACACACCGACCCCTGTATATAAATGTGAACATTCAATTCTAATTTGATATTAATCAAAATATTTAGTTCTTTGCAATGATAAGCTTTCCATGGAACGCTGGCAAGGATTCCGCCCTGGATTAAAATTCTATTCTTTTTTGTATGGCTAAGTGTCAAGGAGGAGCTTTTATATAAATAAATAGCTTTTATACGAAGATTTCAATAGACTTCCTGTCTCTCGCTTTTGTGTCTGACAGTGAATACTGGGTCTGAAAAGAACTCGCCACCCTACTCACTTTCGGATACAAAGATCCCTATTGTATTTCAGGACGTAATCTTTAACCCGCCCCTGTGCATAGGTTAATGTAATAATGATTCTTAAAAGCTTCCAGGTATCAATTTTACAGGCAACATATAGTTTAGACGTAGTAAACCCTGTGTGGAGAAATGAATATGATACAAGTTTAGCTGGATTAAAAAAAACAAACAAACTACAGAGTAAAGAGTAAAGAATGGATTCATAAGTTTTTCATTTTTTAAACATGATTAGGCATAGCACTAAATGGATGCCGATGCCATGTTAGTCATGAGTATTAGAAATTCCTAAACGAGCGCGATAGAAGGGGGAGGGGGCAGAGCTTAATTTAGAAAAAAAAAGTAATAAAGTTCACTTCTGGTCATGCAATTACGTTTTCAAAGAAACTGCATGTAGTAGCGAAAGGTTTAATATACTTAGCATAACATGAGAACTGGTGCACACTCTTTGAAATAGCCAAAATAAGAAAAAAGTTATACTTGGCCTTGTTGAAAGTCACATGCACTACACACAAAAATGGGTTTATGGGACTACAAACAGAAGGGACATGAGTGTTTGCTGCAAGCATTTCAGATTATCATTGTTATCATTGGTATCGTCATTATTATCTTTATTATTATTGTTGTTTTTAGTAGTCAGTAGTAGCAATAGTAGTAATAGCAGTAGTATATAGTAGTATGATTATCATTATCATTATCGCCCTTAACATTATTATTATTATTATTATTATTATTATTATTATTATTATTATTATTATTATTATTATCAATATTTATTATTATTATTATTATTATCATCATCATCACCATTATCATCATCATCATCATCATCATATCATATCATTACTTTCATTATCATCATTATCATTTGTATTAGTATAAGTGTTGTTATTATTTCTATTATCATCATCAGCATCATCATCATTTTGTCACATTTCGAATTCAGGAGCATTTGAAGAACAATCCTTTTCAGGAAGATATTTATCGTTGATATTCTTCTAAACTGACAAGGAAAGAATGAGAGCGCTCAAATATCATTTTACACCATGACTGAAAATCAATTGCCTCTTTAATAGACAGTGATAGATCACGAGTACAAAATGCGAGCAAAGTTCTCTATCCTTTCGATTTTCCTTATCTTAAACATTACGTACACAACTGCTTCAAATGTGTACATCAGATTCGAGGGGAATAGAAGGGGGATGTATTGCAGTTTTCAGCACAAAACAGATCAACATGAGGCATGAATTCTTCCGCCAACATTAACGATTATGGATTATGAACGTGGGACGCACATTAAAAATACAGGCAACACTTGGTGAGACCGACATAGTAAAGGTATACATGTACATAAGTAACAATGGAATTAAAGATTTTAAAAAGGAGAATCAAACAAATATAGGCAAATTTATTAAGGGATGATTATAATAATAAGAGGGAACAAAGTGACGAAATGGGAAAGTAAGACGGAGAAGATGATAGAACGTGTTATCAGTAAAAGATAAGATGATGAGAAGGTGTTCCAATTTCGCACATTATGAATTTGGAGAAAAAAAAAATGGTTCCACTTAAGAGCAACGGGCAATGATTTTTTTTCCATATTTCCTCTTTAATTAGGAAGACAAGGTGCAGAGGCACAAATAAAAGCAAAGTTCTATTGTGATGTCAATATCGGTTGATGCATGTTCCTTTATACAGACTTAGATGGTTCCAGTGCGATTGTATATCCTCTACGTAGCGTAGAGGATAATAGAATTGTAGAGGCAAATAAAAGCAAAGTTCTTTTGTGATGTCAATAGGGAATGATATAGGTTGTCAGTTGGCGCATTCATGTCTGCAGGCAAATTCATGCTTTTGCTATTCTACTGCGATTTGTTTACTTATATTATGTAACTTTATGTACCAGGAGTGTCGATCCTGTGGGGGGGGGGGGGGCAGGGGGCAGTTGCCCCCCCCCCCCCAAGAAAATATGGGGGGCAAACATATCGCTTTGCCTCCCCCCTCCCAATAATTCCGGAGATGTAAAAAAAAAAAAAAAAAAGGTTAAGGCCCGGCCACACCGCCAGAACTTTGCTGGAGCGTTCCTGGAGCGGTGAAAAAAATTCATCACCGCCGGTAACCGTTCACCATCGTTTAACAGAAGTTGGCCCCCGTTAAGGCAACGCCGTATACGCTCGGCCACCGCTGATGGTCCCTCCTACCGCTCCGAAAGTTTTGAGCTGCACAAAATATTGCGAGCGGTGAGGAGCGGGCAATTTTCCGCTCCGGCAAAGTTTACCACCGCTCCAACAACGCCCAGTCAAAGTTTGGCACCGCTAGACGCAAGTTCGTGGACGCTTGGGTCCGCTAGGCCAACGCAGAAATCTTGAACGCTGGACCACCGCTGCTTCGCCAGCTTTGCCCGGGCGGTGATTAAACGTTGCACAAACTTTGGTGGAGCGGTTGTAAGCGTTTTACGAGCGGACACGGGATTGCTGGAACGGTGTCGGGCGTTGAAGCAGCGATCCATTGCGGTGATGAACTTTGGTTTGGCGTTGGTATGGAGGTGTCGGAGCTAAACCAACGCTCGCTACCGCTCGCTACCGTTAAACCAACGCTAAAGCAACGCCGGCTTCAGCGGTGCACCGCTAAGGCAACGCCCGTGTTTTCGATTTTTTCCCATTTTGTGCGCGGTGACGAGCGTTGTCGAAATTCGGCCCCCTCTCCCTACCGTTCAAGGAACGCTCCAACAAAGTTCGGGCGGTGTGACCGGGCCTTAAATGATGCAAAAATCGGGAAATGAAACCTTCCCTTCCAAACAAGGAAATACAAAGGGTATACCCTTTGTAATATATTACACGATTATTCTTCAATTTCGCCGCGCGCTCTGCGCGCAAATTCTCTTACTAGTATTTTCCCTGCTTCATGAAAAACTGTGGAGACTGATGCGTTTTTTAAGTACCCAAATGTAATAAAAAGCGCCCTTTTTTCCTTTCTAATAAGTACCCTTTCCCCTTTTGATAAGTGCCCTTTTATCTCCTCCTGATCAGTGCCCCCTTTTCATATCTGATATTTGCCTCCCCAATTCTTTAATATGTCAAAGTTTTCTCTTCTCATAAGTGCCCCCTTTCACCTCTTATAAGTGCCTTTTCCCTCTTCTGATAAATGCATCCTTTTACATAATTATATTTCCCACTGTTTCTTCCTAAGAGAACCACATCTAGCTTCAAAGAATCGGCGTGGCTTCATGTACCCATAATACTACAACTACATTGTAAGGCAGTGGGGCCGGGGGCAAGAGGGGCAGAATGCCTATCACCCCCCCCCCCCTCCCCCACGAAAAGGACTGCACATTCCGCTTGCTCGCTCCTATACTGAAATTAAGCAGATCGCATAAAGTGTGTTGATTTGTTATTGATGTAATCCTAAATCATTCGACATTCCCCCAAATTAATTTTCCGTTACCATTTTAATAGACCAGTTCGGAGTTAGCTTGGGTACAAATGACCCCCCAAAATCCACATATCTTTTGCACATAGAGACATCCTACTTTGTGCCTTTTAGAATAGTCACTGCCCAAAAGGGTGAAGGTGATTCATGAATACCTTTTGTCAGCCCACTGTAGAAGAATACTTCCAGCTGTGTATCAAAGAATGTCCCTCTGATAAATACATAAATAATGATTACATGACTATCATGAGCATGTATCCAGCACCCGTCTCAGTGGGTTTTACAATTTGGGTACAAATGACCTTTATCTGCTCATGCTCAGATTGTATCTACGAACTGGCTTATTACATCGCTGTAATTAAAGCACAAGCAAAGGACTTCAGCACTAGAAAAAAGAAAAAGTCTGAAAATTTTTGCTCACTCGTTTCGCTCGCTCGCACATGAATTATTAGATGATCACACGCAACTGCTAATTGGAGAAGCGGAAGAAGTGTTCATTGAGAACCACAATGAAAATGAAGAAGATGATGCTAAATTGGGTCTATAACGCAGGGTAATACCAATGTCACAAAATGGTCCTTTTTTCGCTTTATATTCACCCCTTGTATTTGCCCCCTTTCCCCCCGAAATGCCCTTTATTTCTGCCCCCCCCCCCATTTTTAAAGACTCTCCCCCCCCCCCCGGTGTGGAGAAGCTGGTAGTTAAGAGGCGTTCAAAAATTATGTGCGAAATGAACATCGTTACGTTAGGCTGTCTTGCTCCCCCCCCCCCCCCCCCTAAAAATGGATCGACGCCCCTGTTATGTACTCTATGTTTACAAAAAAGAACAGAATATTATTTCATATCAATGAAGCTCAATAAAAAAGAACACAACATATTTTAACATGTTAAAACAAGGATGGTTTCAGTGCGAATGCCTATCCTCTGCGTATCATTATATGCAAACAACATGAACAATTCAAATTTAGTCCAACTTATTTGCACTGCACGTGGAACTAATTCCCGTGAATGATCACTGATCTTTAATAGAGTTCTTTGAAATTCAACCATCTCCATACCACCTTTCAATATCTTACTCTCTTTATCTCCCCCCCCCCCCACCCTCTCTCTCTCTCTCTCTCTTTCTCTTTTCCCCCATCTCTTTCATTTCAGAAGGCTTTGAAAACGCGTTTCCACAGGGTTTAGTTAAAACATTTCTAATTGGAGCGACGGGCCCGATATTCAAGCTGTTAGTAAAAGACGCTATTTTGCTTTCTCGTCTGTTAGTCACTAGTGCCCCCTTTTAATTCCCCTGCCTCCCCCCCCCTCTCTCTTTACTTTCTCTTTTGGTCTTCTTCAGAATTAAAATCTTTGATTTTAATTAATCTCCACTACTCAGTGTACTTTGCTTCCTCCAGTATTAGTGGACAGAGCTCTCCCCCCCTCCCTCTCCTCACTTTTTTTTTTTTCTCTCTCTCTCTTTCTCTTTCGGTGGAACTTTTTGTTAAAAACAAACATCTTCCAGTGGTTTAACTGTTTGCATTTCCTTAAATGTTCTCCTCTCAGTCTTTATGTTACTCATGTATATTTAAAAGTAGTGACCATTTAAATGATAAGAAAACAATTCACACAAATCAAGAGCAGTAACGATTGACGTATAATTTTCATGTTATAGTTATTGCATATCGATGCATTTTCGTTAACATGAGAATATTACTTAGAAGCTAGATGAATTTAACAAAACGACATGACCGACGACGGCACACATAAATAATTGCAAGGCAAAATCGCAAACAAGACACATTATCAATCGCATTTATATATAAACAGGGGCGTCGCCAGCGGGGGTGTGGGGGTGTGACACCCCCATTAAAAATTTCCGTCGGCAAATGCACCACCTCTGTCCACAAAAGAAGGAAGGGAAGGAAAAAGAAAGAGGGAAGAGAAGGGAAAGGAGAAAGAGAAAGAGAAAGGAGGAAAAAGAAAGGAAAAAAGAAGAGAGAGGGAAAAGGGAAAGAAAAGGAAAGAAATTGAAGAAAAAAACTGGAAGCGCTCGCTTGCATCTCTCGCTCGCATTTTAAGTTTCTTAACCACTGCTGGTTATATTGATAATTACTATTCTATTTAAAGAAAACTGGTTATCTTATGTTTCTGTCTAACTTTAAACTATTCCTCTACTCTTTGAACGTTAGTAATATAACTGTCAGGAAACGAGCGGGAAGGTGACCTAAAAATGATTAATTTTCTGGAGATAAACATCTGTGACCAATAGCCGATTCCTATCATACCGACTATGAGAACGGAAGATGCCGATAAAACGTACGTTACTTAAATCATGAGAATAGAGTAACTTTACACTAGAACCTGTTCTCAGTGTATATACAAAATTCTTTTTTTTTTTCTTCGCCTGCATGCTCGATACTCTCGCTCGAAAGATCTAGAAACAGAAGGGTTTCGGACGGTAAGCGAGGTGCCAAAACTGAGTCATATTCGGCAGATAGTGGTGTATTTTGATGACGAAATAACACTTCTACAATGAAAAGGAGTGTATATCTTTCCTCGCTCGCTGCTTCCGCTCGTATAATATTTAGATACAGGATGGTTTCGGAAAGCAAACAAATTCGGCGAGTGAGATGACCGAATATTCATGTATGCATATTTTTCTCAATATCTTATAGGCCTATAGTTTATTCTGATGACAATAATACTACTATAAATGAGCGCGTTTTTCCTCGATCGCTTCGCTTGCTCGCAAAATTTAAAAACAGGGTGGTTCATAATCTAGCAAGAGGCCCCAAACATTCCATTAAACTAATAAATATCAACATCTGCGATATTGCTTGAAAATAATTTCTTGTGCGCAAGAATATTTTTAAAAAATAGAAAATAATTTCTTGGGAGGAGTTTTTATTGGAATTAAAATGCAGCATAACAGCTGCCGGCAAATTTAGGTCTTTCACCCCGACGCCCCTGCATATAAATGTGTCGAACATTCAGTTCCAAACTGATATTCATCAAAATTTTTAGTACTTTGCAATGATAAGCTTTCCATGGATTCCGCCCTAGATTAAAATTCCATTCTTTGAGTATGGCTTAAGTGTTAAGGAGGAACTTTTAAACTCTAACTAGCCTTTATACGAAGATTTCAATAGACTTCCTCTCTCTCTCGCTATTGTGTGAAAAGAACTTGCCACCCTACTCGCTTTCGGATACAAAGGATCCCCATTGTATTTCAGGACGTAATCTTTAGTACCCGCCCCTGTGTATAGGTTAATGTAATAATGATTCTTAGGTCATACTTAGTATGACCTAAGCATTATGTAAGCTAACCCACATCTAAGTATAGACTATTAGCATACTTGAAAATAACTAATCGTTGCACTTTTCATTACTGTAGCCTCATTTTTGCCTTATCATAATGTTAATTGAATTTACCAAATCAACACAAAAATACCGGTCATATACCCCTATAGCCATTCGATCACTGACACCCCCACCCTATGCCTGAGTGACCTAGGCAAATCTCTTTGGTCGAAAATCCAAGAGACATAATTCGAGGATTGGTAAGACGGCATCTTTGAAAAGGTGGGAAAAGTGCCAAGTGTCCGCTTGGCGGGATGGTATTTTTAATGATTTTGCGATGAGCAATATGATTTCCTTTTCTTATTTTACGTAACTACAGTTTTTAAAAATACAATGTATTTTTACAAAGAAAAAACAATTGTTAGAATTTTAAAAATAATATTTTGTGGCAAAAATAGTCAGTTTTGACTAATTGCCAAATAAAAACAAATAAGAACAACATCAACAACTTAAAAGCTTCCAAGTATCAATGATTACATGCAGCAGACGCGCCCGAAGCAGTTTGGGATTGGGGGGGGGGGGGGTGGGGGCAAACATTCAAGGGGACTCACCCAGGCACCTGGGTTATCAGATTTTCGGGGTCTTCTTTTCCTTAAAAATTCTCTGACAACACATTTAAAAAAAAAAAAAAGGTATCACTTTTTTTTCGGTCTACTTTTTTCCCCCCGCCTCCTGCGCCTATGACATGGCAGCATATAGTTTAGACGTAGTAAACCCTGTGTGGAGAAATGAATGTGATAAAAATTTAACTGCTCAAAAACTACAGAGTATAGAAGATACTCTGTAGAAAAACTGTATAACTGTGTAAACTGTGGAGACAGAGGCGGCGCTCCCGATGGGGAAGGGGGCACATTACCCCCACTTTATCAAGTACCCATATGTACTAAAAGTGACCTTTGGGGGGGGGGAAAATGCATTTTGCCCCCCCCCCCACTTTTTCGTTTGGGGGGGTAACCCCCCCCCCTGCCACCCCGCTTCCTGCGCCTATGACATGCATATAGTTTAGACGTAGTAAACCCTGTGTGGAGAAACGAATGTGATAAAAATTTAACTGCTCAAAAACACAAAGTATAGAAGAAGAGAATTAGATTCACAAGTTTTTTTCATTTCTAAAACATGATTATGCTACGTTTACATTATGTTCCCGGCGTCCACGGCAGCCCAGTTTGCTAGAAACGTAGTGTGCTATGGATTTTTGCCATTTTCCCTTCCTAATTCAAGTTTAGTTATGCTAACGTTTATACTTTGTTCCCGGCGGCCACGGCAGCCCCGTTTCACAGGGGCGTCGATCCTGGGGGGGGGGGGGGGGGGGGGGGGGGGTGGGAGTTCCCCCCAAGAAAATATTGGTGGGGCCAATATATCGTTTTGACCGCCCCCCCCCCCCCCCCCAATAATTCCTGAGATGTAAAAAAATAAATAAATAAATAAATTAGATAAATGATGCAAAAATCGGGAAATGAAACCATCCAAACAATGAAAATACAATGGGTATTAACAACGATCAGACTTCAATTTCGCGCGCGCCTCCGCGCGCAAATTCTCTTACTAGTATTTTCCGTGCTTCATGTATAACTGTGGAGACAGAGGCGGCGCTCCCGAGGGGGGAAGGGAGCACAGTGCCCCCACTTTATCAAATACCCAAATGTACTAAAAGCGACCTTTT
>CM046852.1:4019815-4029815 GCA_025618425.1 Heliocidaris tuberculata
TACTGTATTTCGTATTTCTTATTTTATCATATAAAGCATAACGTTTTCCTCATGATATAAAAATGTTCAAACCCTGTGGAGCTTCATTTCATGTTCGTTATTGTCCAGTTCTCTTTGTTTCTCTTCTCTTGTGTTTAATTAATGAATGAAGCAAAAGTACAAGTAGGTGTAAATTTGTAACATCACATGGTGAAAAAAGGGAATTTACTTATTTATTCACATTTAGCGTGGGCCCAGAATTCTAGGCTTTGTGGATGTCACAAGATACATAATTGTTAACTGTGCAAACTGTTAGAATGAGCGTGATATTAGAAAGAGCATGAGAAGTAAATGTAGTGCATGATGGGAAATACATATATTGATACATCTCGAACGCAAAGTTATCTATAACCTACCTGGAGGTACGTGCACCCTAGTTCGCAGGCACAAACCCTGGTCAGTCGTAAAAGAGTGTCTGCACTGTGAGACTACCATAGGCCATGTACTATAGCTATTCCTTTGACAGAAGGTAGCTGAATTAGGCTTCTCTCAAGACACAATGATTTTCTCATAAAGTGTCAAATTAGGGTCTGTGCTTGCAGACTACGTGCACCCTCCCCCATCAAATGTCGGAAAAAGAAAACAAAATGGAAAAAGAGAGAAAAGGGGAGGGAGACAGACAGAGAGAGTGAGAGAGATGAAAGAGAAGAACAAGAAGCGGAAGAAGATGAAAAAAAAAGAAGAAGAAGGAGGAGGAGGAGGAGGAGAAGGCAACGTGAAGCAAGATGGCAACCCCCTTTCAACACCTTTCCATCACTCGATAGCCTTGACGTCTCGCATTTCATCCACCTAGTGCCACCCCCTCCCCCCCCCCCCCCCTCTCCCCTCAGTGGCTTTACCCACGCTTTATCCAATGTAATTTCGACCCCACTGCCTTGGTGCATTGCATCCTCCCAACTGTATTCATGTTCTCTCGTATTTCATCAGCCTAGTAACCTCCCCCCCCCCCCCCCCCCCCCCCACTGGACCCACTGACGCTACTCCACTGACCTGCTACATGCTTGTATTCCAGTGTAATATCGTGCATCTCATTCGAGCCCAGTGCTTTGGTACATTGCATCTTCCCCACTGCATTCTTCTCGACGTCAACGAGTTCGTACCCGGCAGATTCGGGGTTGTTGCGGTGGTGCTTGTCGGGAACTACCATCCACGTCACGCGGTCGGCGTTGATCTCAGCGAATATAAACCTACACAGAATGACCACACAATGCTGAAATGTTTGACCACATATTCTGCGTTTTTGCTTTTGTTTTTAAAGAAATTATGAGTGCAAAGACTGTAAAGATAGCGAAGTAGCTTCGCTATATTCATACGTGGTAACTGAAGTTCGTTTAATACCAAACTTCATATCATATCAAGGTCTATGACATCTCAGTGCCTTAAATGAAGGAAAACCTTGCTCGCTTCATGAGTCGATCTTTTGACAAAATTGTAAAGGAAGAATTGGAAATACCATATAATGGAATCTAAGAAATAAATACAGCTTCATGAGAAGCAACCACTCCATCCCCACCCCACCCGACCCCCACCCCCTCCCCAGTGGCGTATCTAGGTATTCTGGCGCCCGGGGCAAACTATCAAATCTGCGCCCCCCCCCCCCCCCCCCCATGCCCAAACTCAGATTAATGAGCGATTTTTATTTAGAAATGATGGCACTACGTGAAAATGAGTTTTGATGTACATGACCATGGTTGTTAGCCCAAATTTGATGAGTTATTGTATAAGCGAGGGAGGCCGCCATCGACATCAAGCAACTCGCTCATGATGATGGTCTTCTGCGTTCATAAATCCTTTTAATTGCAAAAGATTAATTTCACATATTGTAAACATATTTTCTTTGTATTTAAGAAGCAAACTATTAATGTCTGACAATGTGTTTATATACTTTTTTCTGTAATATTATTATATTTTTTATCATGCTATTGAACGCAGAAATAAAATTAATCAAACAAACAAACAAAGCAACGCGATCGAGCGTCAGATTATTATTTTTTTCCTTTTCACCCCTCAAATTGAAATTTCTTATGCATTTTACCCTTGGAAAAACACAACAACAAAGGAATACAGTGACCTAGCAATAGATTTCTTTTTAAGTTATGAACATTCCTATTTTGGGGGCGCAAAATTAATGAAAACCCTGAAGAGATATATATATGAGGAATTTAGCAAGGCAATTGCAAGGCAAATTTTACGATTTCTTTTGAATGTTCTATACTTTGAAAATGCCTTTTTTGCACTTATATCCCATCTGGGAGCGCGAAATTCAACAAGCTCCTGCCTTATGGGGAGGGGGGGGCAAAGCTACTAGAATCAATTAATGGTTAACAATTTAATAACGCCATTGGTGGCGCAAAATAGCTAGATCCTGAACATCATTATGCAAGGAAGCAAAGCGAACAAGCTTTAGAAAAAATTTGCATTTCAAACCTTATAAAACACCATTTCTTACCCATTTTGTCCTTGAATGGGGCGCAAATAACACTCAAAGGCCTTTAAGGTTTATATTTTTCTTTCTTTCTTTTAATGAAGAAACATCTGATTTTATCACGAAACGGTGAAGTATAGTAATCGTAATTTAAGGAGTTATGTGGTAAAGGCTTGGTCATAATTAAAAACGGGCTTTACTTCATACCTTGTTTCGTATCCTTGATTGATCAAACCACGCTTGATGGCTTGGACGGGTGCAGGACCACATTGGTATATACCTTAACAGTAATAGCCATGACAGCAGAAGTTAAAAAAAAAAAATTAAGAGAGAAAAATTTATCGTGATGAATGTTATATGACTGCTTGCCCTCTGACGCTTACTATTTTCTTTAAAATATCCAGCCTTATCAGGCTGTCATTATGCATTTGAGTTCCTTCAACATACATACTCAGTAAACATCGTCGAAATCTTTTTCATACCCACAATAGACTGAAGAATAGACCCAACCAAAAATACATTAGCTCTAATGGAAAAGTTATCGGTGTGACAAGAAATTTGGTTAACATTATTACTGACAGTTACAATAGCCTAACTAATCTTTGGATCTGACGAAATGCTGATACCATCGTACCTTCACTTGTTTCTTGAGGAGTAACATCAACAGCCTGCCATCCGTCAAGTCCAGGATCTAGATCCGGTCTTCCCATCCATGCCTCGTTCCAGACATGAAACATCCAGACGGAATCTCCACCACGAATGTCGACACCGTCATGGTTGACGAATTTATCAATGACCATTGAATCATCGGAGTCATGGGCAGAGAAAAAGTTCGTGACGCACCTTGCGGGAATCCCGATGCAGCGGAAGACGGTTGTGAAGAGTCCTGCGAAGACCCAACACTGTCCATACCGTACAGGACGTTTGTGCTTCTGGTATTCCTCAAGGATCTTGATGCTGCCTTGCCAATGGGTGGGCCGCGAGCCTTCTTTGTAGAGTCCATCCCATTTCCCGGATAGGACACCGCCTGGGAGACGTCCTGCGGCGTTGAGGATAGCTGGAAGGATACGAGTAACCTTGACAGGGTTCCCACGGTCTTCGACCCGGACAAAATCATGGAGGATCTCTAGAACTATGTCTACCACGTCTTTGTCGAACTGTCCAAAGTTCCACATTTTTGCGTGGGGATTCCTGTAGTTGCCTCTCCAAATCAACCCGAAATCCTCTAAGACATATTCCTGTCTGTCCTTATCATTGCTCATGTACACAGAATCTTTCTCGCACCAAGGATTGAACAAGATGTACATGGTTTCGCTCTGCTTAAACTCCCGTTGGAGACCTGTCCGTTTGTTCCTTACGACAACAGTCACTCCGTAAGGTCCAACGATGCAGTTTGGAGACGTGGTTACAGTCACAATCACACAACTATTGTCAGAAGAGTCTTGTTTGATGGCCCAATCATTTTTTGCAACAGGACCATCAAAAGGCAACAAGATGAGTGTGCCATTGGCTTGCCTCGGATGCTTTGCTTTAAAAAGTAAAGGGAGTACAAAGTAACGGAATTCAGTAATTATCTTTAATACTAAACATCAATTTATATATTTTTGTTAATTTTAACATAATGTGATGCTCCAACGTCTTCAAAATCGCTTTAGGTTAAGAATGCGTCTGTTAAAGTATAAATCAATCTTGACAACCTTGATAACGGAATAGAATAGCTAAAGATATCTAAATGTGCAATTTGGAGTTCAGTTTTTTTTTGTTTGGTTTTTTTTTTTTTTTTGGTTTTTTTTTTTTGACAGTGATGCATGATAAACTAAAGATTGCATGGCTTAACGAATGAATATTTTGTAGACGAAGGCAGTCAATTTTTGGTTTTAAAAATATCACAAAAATATTTCTTAATCTAAATTTACAGAGGAGGGGGAATAGCATTATAAAATTACAAGTAGAAGGAACAATACCAATAAAACTATTAGTAATAACATCCAATTAGGGTATTAGGAAGACGAAACGCTTACATTTTGCCGCAAATCTTAGGTAAAGAGTCTCTTTCTGGGGAGTATATTTCCTACTCAAGCTGACAGTTAGTTTGAAGTCCTGCCCTCGTCGGATCACCAGATTCTGATTTTCATATTCATCTGTCCGATGTGCTCTTTGATTTTCATCCAGCTGTTAGTAGAAGAGAAATTAGGAAAACAGCAAATATCAACGTTTTGAAATGATTCTTTCCTAATGTGAATTAGCCCGATTAGTCTCCGAGTGTAAAGCCCACCGCACACTATACCATGTATACGATCGATTGCGATCCGATTTTGAAAATAAATTGCACTATCATTCAATATGGACAATCAAACAAATAATTATTACTTCAGGTTATTAACAATACTAAACATAGGTGCGTTGTAAACCTTCTACCCGGAAAATAAAGGCCAAATCAGTTTCGATATCACTACGATTCGGAGCCGATTAGCCTTTCCCCCGACTACTTAGTAGAAGGCTCGCAATCATAGGCCTTAGTTTCTATTTCACTATTTATATGACTATATAGAACCTAAATCAAAAATATTTTACTTGTTTAAAAGTTTATATCAATTGCTATTACAACCTTCTACCGAAATCGGATCGGAGACCGATCATAGTGCACGGTGGCTAAACTGATCTTGGACTTTTGGAAGTGGGATGAAGAAGAATAATCTAGAAGCAGCTAACGTTGTCGTCTGCTTGAAATATCTTTTTAACCCATTGGTGACTGAATTCTATCATTCCCATTGACTTAATACAAGAAACACTCGGCTCCTTTTGGGTAATGGGTTAATTCATTTCGAATGGAGATGAAAGTAATGTTAACCCTTTCAAGACATTTTGTGGTTTGGCTCAATAACTTTAGATTCAGAGCTCTAAAAAATATACCAGATGCATGAGTAGAAAGAGCAAATATTTCTGCACACACTATGTCTATGTTTATGGCATGACCATATTGTATTGGATGCTAGGCATTTTAAAAAGGAGAATAACCTTTAAAATCCTTAAATAGGCAACACATTGAGATATTCAAAATCATTGTTTTTTTAAATTAAAATTGGCCATTTTTCTACTTTTTGACAAAGTATCTAACCATGTATATTGTTCTCAAAGACATCACATTTTATTAGAACCATGTAACACTAAAAGAAATATATTACTGTTGCCAATTTAAAGAACAAAATTAATGTGATCAATTCAGCCCTTGAATAATTTATGTCATGAAAGGGTTAAGACTTAGTGAGCAATGCTCACATTCATCTCCAAACCCTTCCTGAGAGATATTTAAAGGGGAAGTCCACCCTGATATCAAGTTGGTTATAAAAGGAGAAATATTAAAGAAAGAGATCAGGAGTTTGAGCAAGACCCAATTAGAAATAAGAAAGTTACGAATTTTTAAAGTTGTAATCAATCAAACACATTATTAACAACTCCGTGACGCATCTTGCGAGGTCCTCTCCCATTTTCCCTATACTAAAATATCATAAGGTTTCCATTTTCTTCCAAAGAAAATATTTAATCATACATGCAACCTAGATACAATCATTGCACATATGTCCTTACACAAAGCCTGTATGAAAAAAAAAAATATTCCTTCATGAACAACTAAAAAAATGAAAATTTATGATACTTTCTGTACAGACCAAATGGGAGATGAGCTCGCAAGATATGTCACCAAATTGCCAATTTACTGATCCGTTTCTCTCATCATGCTCATTTTTCTGCTTTTATTCAAATCAACTAAATACCAGGGTGGACTTCCCCTGTCTATATTTCTCCTATTGACATACGCGTTTGGGTTCAATCTTACCACAGTATATAACCTCACCTGCCCGAATATAAACTTTCCAGCGTCATCAAAATAGGCCTATAAGGCCTACGATTTAAAATATAGAAATTCGACCGCCTCGCTGCCCGAATATGAGATGACAGTTACATGAATTTGGAAATTTCACAATTCTGCCTCATAGGCATATCATTTTATGGAGCATCTTTTCAACTATAAATGTAGAGTAGGCCTACATGTACACTGATATAAGAGCATTGATTTTACATGTGAGTCGAAACCCGTGACTTGAAGAGGTTGCAACTTAGGATGAGAAACTTGTTGAGCGCTGGCATGAAGCAGTTTGTTCGGTTGTACGACCTCCGGTCCGACACCATTCTCCCCATCGATCACCGAATGCGTGTCCAAGCCGTCATCGAACACGGTCTCAAGGTCGTCGTCGCTGTACGGATCGCTAGCGGGCTGACTGTTGAAGTAAGCCTCGGTCCATTCGCAGTTTGGACGAAGTCCTGTTTCGTCCTCCGTTACGGTGATCGTTACGGATGTCGGGGTCGTACCCCACTTTCCTCTCTTGCTGTCTGCACTCCTGAGACTGGATGCCGATTTCGCCGAACTCGTGCCCGAACCCATGGTTGATCAGGGGGTAAAACATTAAACGCGATGGACTGTGTTGCTTTCCAAGGAAGTTTTCTCTTGGTCTGTGGGAAAAAGACAAATATTTTTTAGATAGATATTTTTATACACTTTTAAATTCCTAATTTCCTTTTTATTTTGTTCCCTTTTTGTTCTCTATGCTGAAAATATATTGAAAGCCTTGAAGCTCTGGGTCTTCTTGATAAAAAGATGATATTCGACTGCATCTTAAATGAATAAGTGCCATAATCTCCTTACAAATAAATGTCGTTTTATATGTATGTACGATCGTGCACTATAACAAAATTTTTGCACGTCACGTGATGCGAATCTAACTAATCACAGCGCGTATTACACATACACTATTTACTATATACATACACACACCCACACACACACACATATATAAATTATTCAAAGCTGAGCGCCTCACAGGCAGCACTTTTACTTGCTCTCCTGGTATCTGTTTAATTAGAGTGTTTAGGAGATCATTACTGTTTATCTTTTGTGACATCTTGTGTATCATAACATACTGACCTTGCAAGACAATTTTGGTAAGGTGTTATGCTCTAGTTTTGTTGTAGTTATATGATTAATTTTTTGGTACTTGTTAGTTCAGTCTTGCTTGGTTTGCTCTGCCCATGGCTTCCATGTATTCTATGTACAACTACACTATTGAGAAGCTTTGGACTTATACCAGAGCACTTTTATTGTGTCTAGCACTGATAATCCTATTTCAATGTTATTCATGGCCAAGTGAACCCATTCATCCATTGTTCTCAGTGGACACCAATATAATGGGTCTGACAAGATCAGAGCTTCTTGAATTGAACTGTGATTTGAAGCTGCCTCATGATGTATGGACACACATCAAGGAATTGGGCATCTACAGGAAGCCTGCTACACGGCGTGGAACAAGAGGTGGTAGGAGGAAGAGCAAGAAGAGTGATGGACTTTCTACACCTACTGGCAGTCCTCGAAGCGATTCACATGGACAGACGACCCTGAAAGCATGTCTTTGGAATAGTCAGTCAATCCGCAACAAGAGCGACTTACTGTGTGATTCAATTATCGATAACAACTATGACATCACCTTCATAACGGAGACTTGGCTCAAGGAGGATGACCGGGTCATCCTTGGTGAGATTTGTCCACCTGGTTTCTCCGCTCTCAGTCTTCCGCGAAAAACTTCACGTAGGGGTGGAGGGATCGCTGCAGTATATGACAGCAGTCTAAAGCTGAAGGACTGTTCCGATACTCTCCCGGAAGCTAGCTCATTTGAATTTGCTTTATTTAGAAACCCCAACGTGAACTTCCTGGTTATCTACAGACCTCCTTCTGGCTCAGTGCCATCTTCTACGTTTTTTGAGGAATTCGAGGAGGTCCTCAGCTGTGCCGATTTGCTGCCGAACAGACTGGTGGTCATGGGGGATTTTAACTTCCATATGGACTGTCCTAGTAAGCCGGAGGTGAGAAATATGAACTCGTTGCTGACCTCGCTTGGCTACAAGCAGCTTGTTCAAGGGCCTACACATCGTCTTGGACATACCCTTGACCTCATCATCGTTAAGGACAGTGACACTCTCATTACGACATGCTTCGTAGATCAGATTCTGCACTCTGATCACTCCATGATAAAGTTTGATCTTGATCTGAAGAAATCAGCTCCTTCTAGTGACATTCGTGTTCTCCGGAAGTTTAAGTCAATAGATCACGAGCAGTTCTCTCAGGATCTATCCAACAGAATGAACTCAATTATGGATTGTGACAGTAGTAACATCGATGATCTTGTGCTTCGGTACAACGAAGCTTGTCGTGAAGTTCTTGACGCTCACGCCCCCGCAACTACAAGGACACTGTCAGTTCGAGTAAAGCCTAGCTGGTACACCGATAAAGTGATGGAAGCTCGACGTGCCCGACGGCGTGCAGAGAGACGCTGGCGCAAGACAAAGTCAAATACTGATCGCAGACTGTATATTGAAGCTCAGCGGACTGTATGTGATGTGGTTGTCTCTGCCAAGAAAGACTATTATCATGAGAGACTTTCTTCATGTAATACCAAGGACATGTATAAGACTGTCAATGAATTGCTTAATGTCAGTAGTAATGTTCTTCCTGTATGTATAAACTCTTCTGATCTTGCTGAAGATTTTTCAAATTACTTTGTCAGTAAGGTATCTAAAATTAGGGACGATATAGAGAGCACTGTTCCAACAAAACGTAATGTCCCTACTGTATCCTCAAACACATGTGAACCTGACTCAACTTTTTCTCAGTTTGATTTTGTGAGTGAAAATGTCTTGCAGTGTATGATTTCTAAATGTCCTTCCAAATCTTGTACTTTGGATCCCATGCCAACATGGCTGGTTAAGAAACATTTGCCAGTTCTACTTCCAGTACTGTTACGTATCGTGCATCTATCACTGTCTACCGGTGTTTTCCCAGAGAGACTTAGATCGTCTATCATTACACCAGTATTGAAGAAGTCCTCTCTGGACAAAAATGATTTAGGTAGTTACAGACCTGTTTCCAACATACCATTTTTAGGCAAATTAATCGAAAAGGCTGTTTCTAAACAGGTGTCCGACTTTGTCAACCGTAATGATTTGCTTGATCCTATGCAGTCTGCATATCGCGTGGCACATAGTACTGAGACTGCACTCATTCGACTGCAGAATGACATACTTTGTGCAATCGACAACAGGCAAGCTGTTTTCTTATTAATGCTGGACCTCTCATCCGCCTTTGATACGGTGGACCACACAATTCTTTCTCATAGGCTGGCCGATGACTTCGGTCTACGAGATAATGTCCTTTCCTGGTTCAAATCGTATCTTAGCAACAGGTCTTGTAGAGTCCATGTCAATGGATCATTCTCCAGTGACAAAAGGTTGGAATTTGGGATACCGCAAGGGTCAATTGTTGGGCCACAGTTATTTACATATTACATTAGGTGTATTGGTAACATCATCAGCCAGCATTCAGTTCAATACCATGTGTATGCTGATGACATCCAGATGTTTACCATTTTTGATCCTACCAAGCCTGGAGATGCAGCTTGCGCATACTACCGTATCTCGAAGTGCTTAGAA
>CM046852.1:4032315-4104815 GCA_025618425.1 Heliocidaris tuberculata
CTACTACTACTACTACTACTACTACTACTACTACTACTACTACTACTACTACTACTACTACTACTACTACTACTACTACTACTACCACTACTACTACTACTACTACTACTACTACTACTACCACCACTACTACTACTACTACTACTACTACTACTACTACTACTACTACTACTACCACTACTACTACTACTACTACTACTACTACTACCACTATACTACTACTACTACTACTACTACTACTACTACTACTACTACTACTACTACTACTACTACTACTACTACTACTACTACTACTACTACTACTACTACTACTTCTTCTACTAGTAGTAGTAGTAGTAGTAGTAGTAGTAGTAGTAGTAGTAGTAGTAGTGTATTAACTACTATACTAGCACTACTGTTGCTAATACTGAAACTAAACTACCATCACCTCCAACACCACCATCAGTGTCACTACTATTTGTACTTCTCCTACTACTAAGCATATTAGCCAAAGGATGGACAATTCCCGGGGACAATTACCCCGCTTCTAATAATGGAATATTGCAGACTTTGTTGTCACATATGCCGTGTGCCAACAAAATGTGAACCTCTCAATCTTCAATAATAATGATTTGTCGAAACATTTCAACCATGGCCCTCTTGCATACATGTAAATCACTGCGTTTAATCCGAGTCCCCTTAAATGTGCGAGATGGCCTTTGCTAGGCTGCCCCTTGGTATAATGGTAATAATAAAAGAATTAAAGTTAAAGACTGTGTAGCTATTTTGGCATTATAAACAATGTAAACGGTTCGCTTACCAGACTCCTGTCCGTGATACAGCGCCTCTCGACACAGACGTGATACTTTTTTTTTTTCTTTCTAATGATATTAAAAAATGAATAAATCCAGTTTTCATCAGGCCTAGTATATATTTGAATCTTTCATTGTTACCCCTCGAAGAAGAACACTATGCAGTTGTATTTTCATCCAGTCTCCTAAAAGCATTGAAATGATGGTGAACCCTTCACGGCATCGCATCTAAAGAACTGAATAGATCGCTCGGTATATTTTTGAACTATAGAGATCGATGATTAGAACGCAGATAGCGTTTCATAATTCATCGCATCCTCAGATCAGAGATGGAGAGATGGAAAGAGAGGGGAAGAGAGAGGGGGAGAGGTATTGGACAGGGAGGGGGGAAGAATGGACAGAGATCGAGGGAGAGATAGAGACAGACAGAGACAGACAGACAGACATGCAGAGACAGAGAGACAGAAATAGAGAGACAGAGAGAGAGACAGAGAGAGAGAGAGAGGGGGGGAGATATAGAGAGAGAGAGAGAGAGAGAGCAACAGGAAAAAGCAGTCCTCGTGCGGATGACGAGGATTGTATGCATGTTTTTAGCAAATGTGTTTGGTCTCGATTTTAATTCTATTTTTTTTTAATTGATGAGATAACCATAGTGTCTATAATCATAATGACTATTTGGACAACGCTAGGTAACGTTGCTGTCATCCATCACAAACCGTGCACGATTGCCGTTTGGTTGCCATGGCAACAAGGGACACGAAGTAATCATTGTAATGAACTCGTTGGCTCGTGATCCAAAAGATTGCTGTTATATATACCTGTGCTCCTCAACAGATTCTTCATTTTGTGTAGTTCATATCGACTTAAATCCTTGGTATTTCCATCAGGATTCAATTTTATTAATATAAAATACAAATGCGGTAGTCCAAGGACCAATAGTGCAATATGTACACGGCAAAATTGACATAAAGGAATATTGAAAAGGGATGTGCATTATCATAAAAGTGCATACCTCAGATTTAATGAAGTATGAGGTATGAATTTAGATTGTTATATTGGTATATTATGTACAATGTTTTTCTGGGGTACTCGTTTTCCAAAGGTTCATGATTCCGAAACACCAATTTCCCATAGCAGGGGGATCATAATTCCGAAAATGAAATAGGGTTCATAATTCCGAACATGTGATGCATTACTCCGAAGGTTCTTAATTCCGAAAAAGAAAAACAGTTCACAATTCCGAAGGTTCGTAGTTCCGAAAATGCAATAGAGCCTTGCTTAACTTTTCGGAATTACGAACCTTCGGAAAATTGAACTTGAGCCATTTTTTCATTTTCGGAATTAAAAACCGTCGAAGTATTACCTTAAGAATTATGAACCTTTGGGAAAACGACATGAATTTTAACTGATTTTCTTATGCCAGTGGAGGCCAATATTCTGTGTTTTTGAAAAATTCATCAATAAAATTATTCTTAATCTGATTTTAATAGAATGATTTAACAGAATTTGCGTCAGAAAGCAAATCAAATAATAAGCATTTTTTTTCAATTCCTTTATGATGAAGTTCAAAATAAGAAAGCATTTTGGAAACAAAGCATCATCATTTCTGAATGTAAACATACAATCTGTTCTTGTTTCTAGTTTTTAATTTCTCTTTTTCTCCTTCTCTCTTTCTTTTCTCCTCTCCTCACGATCATTTTTAATTCCTATTTAACTTAATTGTTTAAAGGGGTTTGTATACGAATTGTATTATATTGTACACATTTTACATTTTGGGTGTACCCAACACAAGCGTGTGCTTTCTCTGGGAGCCTCGCCATCTTCCTCACAAATGAATGTAAATGACTGAAAGAGGAAATTAATATTCTTTTGAATAAGATTGAATTGAGTCACTGTGTATTATGCTGAACATGGCAGATAACTATTACTTTAAAAAGAGGGGTTCCTAAATGTTGGCTTGTATACATAATGGAAGACTACATACATGTATTCAGTACCTTTTTTATAGAGATTCATGCGTCAATTTCCCAAAGTTTGATATTGTAGTTATGAAGCGGTTTTTTTTCTCCAAATTGTTGGTTGCTAAGCATGTAATGTACGCTTGAAACGCTTAACTTAATGGCTTGTTGAGATAATGAAATTAAATTGAAATTGGGGATTTATTGTTCATTTGGATATTTGTTTTTCACTGGTACAAATTTACAAATAAATGAATTTACAAAGTACAAAATATAATCACACGAGGTTACAGTGTTTGCTCAACCAAGCACATAATGCATATCTCGTTAGTAAATTGATCAGGTTAATATCGTTATTGACCTTTATCAGTGGCATATCCAGTAACTTAAGAAAAGAGGGGGTTATAATTATAAAACACGTACGTGCTTGCTATGAGAGTTGGCGAAAAACAGGGGAACGCTCTCCTCTGTGCCCCCGGATCCACCACTGTATAGTACATCCAAGGACAAGGAGAAAAAGAATGATAAAAGTATGGAATGAATGATACAAATAGAGAGAGGGGGAGAGACAGTGAGAAAGAGAGATGGGGTGAAAGCGAGAAGAGAGGGAGAGAGATGGAGGGAGAGAGAGACTAGACATGCTAAAGTGTGTGTGGGTGTGTGTGTGTGTGTGTGAGAGAGAGAGAAAGAGGGGGAGAGAGAGGGGGAAGAAGGAAACTATGGAATGAATCAAGAGAGAGAGTGGGTAAGAGAGAGAGGGAGGGAGGGAAAGAGAGCAGGGAGGAAGGAAAGTGGGGAAGAGACGGAGAGTCAGAGAGGTAGATAGACTAAATCAAGCATGAGAGTGAAAGAGAGAGCGAGAGAGAGAGAGAGAGAGAGAGAGAAGATAATAGACATAGAAAAAATGTATATCTATGCCTTTCAACAGATTAGTATAAATGCTTCTTTTTAATCCTCCCCATCCTACGGCTTAATCCGCTAGTGTTAATACATGTATAAAGAAAGGGTCCTAACTCCTAAGCGAACATGGAGATCAGGGGTCGTTTCATGAAAGGACTTGTCAGATATTTTATCCGACAAATTTGCTCTCAGCCAATCAGATGCAAGGATTTCAGTAGCTTATAACAGTTGTCGGATAAAATATCCGACAACTTCCTTTCATGAAACGCTCCCCAGAACACTCATTTTGTCCCATTCCATCAATATGAAGAGCGCCATCTGTAAACTTTTCTTTCACCAGTCCTTTGTTGAACGATCAGTCCACTATATTCATTTTGCAAGCCCGACATATGTGGCATTTGTACAATGATTACGTACTTAAACACTTCTTCTTTCTAAAAGAAAAAGTTGAAAAATCTATTTAAAAAACAAAACAAAACAAAACAAAACACCCATACAACTGTTATGCCAAGTTTTTATCTTTCGATTTTTTTTGTCTCCTTGTTTGTGGTAGGTTTTAAATGCATCTCTCTCTCTCTCTCTCCTATATCCCTCATCTCTCTCTCTTCTTCTTCTTTCTCTTCTGCTTTTCTTTCTTTCTTTCTTCTTCTTCTTCTTACTTCTTCTTCTACTACTCCTTCTTCTACTACTCCTTCTTCTTCTTCTTCTTCTTCTTCTTCTTCCTCTTCTTCTTCTTCTTCTTCTTCTTCTTTTTCTTCTTTTTCTTTTTTCTTCTTCTACTTCTTCTTACTTCTTCTTCTTCTTCTACTACTACTACTACTACTCCTCCTCCACCTCCTTCTTCTACTTTTACTACTCCTTCTTCTTCTTCTTCTTCTTCTTCTTCTTCTTCTTCTTCTTCTTCTTCTTCGATCTTCTACTCCTTTGTCTTCTTCTCCTTCCCCTTCTTCTTCTTCTTTCTTTCTTTCTTTCTTTCTTTTTCTCTCTCTTCATATCCCTTCCTCACACAGCATAAAAGCAATAGTTGTAAAGGAGAGAGAAGAGAATGGAGCTTGTATTATGTGCACTCTAAAACTGTGGGGAACATGCACGTTCCCTTTTTACCCAATATCGGGTAAAATTTTACCGAACATGTTTTAGAACTTGCCTAATACCTCCTTGGCTGGACCTATAAAAGGGTATATAACAATAGGTACCATTCGTTGTACATGCTTTGAATATGCTCTTATGTTTATTTTTAAACTAGGGCGGAGGATTTCCGCAGGAAAATCAGCAACATGTGTTCTGCATCATTTGCCACCTCAAATAGAAACCTTCTGGAATCATGACGTCATCAGAAACAATGTAAGGTGTTGGTTTCCATGGATACTATGTTGAGAATTCAAAAAAAGAATTTTCGAACACGAGAGAGAGAGAGAGAGTGGGAGGGGGGGGGGGCTAGAAGGTGAGGGAGACGGACAGATAAAAATAGACAGAAATAGGAAAGTTGTTTGGGCTCAAGAACCCTCAAAAAATATTATTAGTCCAATGAGACAGAAACTGTCGATTACGTGGACCCTCATTTATATTATGAAGGACTTCATTTTTGTCATTAAAAACAAACAACGATTAGGCTATCAACCAATTCCCATTTCCTTCACCTTGGTCGAGAGTGGCAAAAGACATTATCGAGGCTCGAACCAACGGCCTTCGCATCTCATGTCAAGTATGCAAACCACCTGACGACGATTTTAGTCATTTGTCTTTCGTTCTGTCTGTTCGGTTACACATGTCGTTTTTCCGAAGGTACATGTAAGTTTCGTTACTAGGAGGGTTCATAATTCCGAAGGTTTGTAATTCCGAAAATGAAATAGAATTCGTAATTCGGAATGATATAGCGTTCATGATTCCGAAAATGAAATAGGAATTCCGAAGCTTTATAATTCTAAAAAAAGTGATAGAACCCTACGTCATTTTTCCGGAATTATGAACCTTCGGAATTATGAAGACTATTTCATTTCTGGAACCATGAACCCTTTTTTTTGTTTGTTTGTTTTTTTGTTTGTTTTTTCAGAATCATGAACCATATTTCATGTATTTCATATCCGAATTACGAATCCTATTTTCATTTTCGGAATTTTGAACCCCCTGACATGGGAATTTTCTGTTTCAGAATTATACAAATACAAAAATAAACAATACCCCTCACCCCCTCTGTTCTCTTCCTCGTGTCTGCTCTACATGACTCATCATTACCTTATCATCACACATGTAGGATTTCTTAAATCCTTAGTGGTCACCTATCATGCCTTTACAAAATTGCTTCCCTTTTGTTTCCTGATCAAAAAAGATTTTCTTTCTTTTGTTGTATATTTCTTACTCATCTAATCGTCCTTTTACGACGTAAACTGTCTGATAACGACCTGTTGACTTTGGAGAGCACGAATTGTACGAATTGTAAGATTTTGTTTCATCAAGATACACACTGGTCCTAAAGATAAAGTCGAGTTCCGTTCATGCGATAACATTGTGAAAGAAACTGTCTCGAAGCAATTGGGAAAGGTTGATCATGTCTACTTAAAGGGCAATCCCACCTTGGTAATAAGATGATTTGTGTGAAAGCAGAAAAATAAGAAAAACAGGATGGTGAAAGTTTGAAAGAAATCGGACAAGGAATAAGAAAGTTATGGATGTTTGAAAATTGAGATCACTACATCTGTGGGAATCTCAAATTGGCAATTTGGTGATTCGATTGTGACTTTTTTGTGGACAACTCTCCCATTTGTCGTACACAAAAATATTATTAATTTGTGGTTTTCTTCGAGGTGCTTTTACCCTCAGGGCAGTACTCAAAATATATTGGAGATAGCATATTTTTATAGGTCCTCATGAAAGAAAAAGATCCTACTGAGTAATACATTTTGAAAAAAGTGACATTTTAGTCATTTTGTGTGTTAGAGCGAATGGGGGAGTTGTCCACAGCTACATCACAGTGACATTACCTATTCGGCCAATTCGAAATTCCCATATGTATAGTGATTACAACTTTCAAAAATTCATAACTTTCTTATTGCTTGTCCGATTTCTTTCAAACTTTCACCAATCTGCTTCTCTGATTTTTCCTCTTTCTTTCAAAGCAACTTGCTGTTAAGGTTGGATTTCCCTTTAAGGACTGGTGTATACTATGAGGTTTTGGAATCATCAAAATGATAAGAAATTGACCAAATCACGCTGAAAAGCAAATGCACTGCACACAAAAATGGGTATAATTATGGGACTGTACACACATGTTGCATGAATGGTCGGCCCGAACACTCAGCTATTTCTCATCATATTTCATTTGAATAGTAATCCTTCTTAGGGAACATTTCTACTATGATGTTCTTCCAAACTGACATAAAAGGAATGAAAAAGCTCACAAATTATTGTTCACCTTTCCTAGAACTCAACCTTCTCTTTACATATGACCTATATCATAGATGCAAACTTGGCCAAGTAAAATTGATTCTTAGGTTTTTTTTTTTTTTATTGAGGAGGGGTGGAGGGGGGGGGGGGGTTCCATGTTATTTGATATTTGATATTTTTCCTGTACATAAAAATGCTTTTGGGGCAATATTAACACAAATTTTCTTATTTCAGTGTCATTTGTACATGCACTAGAGGCTCAAAACAAAGTTTTAAAAAGCATTGAATCAATGACTTTCATTATCTCGTTGTCTAAATGACCTCAGATTTTTTATTTATTTCATTTTAGAACAAATTATTACATATGAAAAAATATTGAGGCGGACTGAAATCAAGACTTAATTTTTCTTTGCCTATAATTATATAATATAGACCTATATCACAATATCCCAACACGTCACACAAAATGTGCACCTCTTCACAAGAAGACTGGATAATAAAAACAAAATATATAAACAAGGGGGAATTTATGGTTCCTAATAGACTGTTCCGTCACTCCATTCTCAAAATTATTGCATTGGTCAACATCATGTTCACGGCGTGCTATTTCTGAACTGATGACGTCATGGTCAAGATTAGAACATTCGGACATCAAATATGTGTTTATAAATCCGTCAGTTGGGATCTGTAAATCAGTCTGTCAAATTTTGATCCCAAAACAACCCTATTTTCGACATAGTTTTCTCGGCGTTTATAGGCCCGAGGACTCCGACATACCAAAGTTGTGACCCTCTGGTCCCACGTGTGCTTTTTGGTGTATAGTTCTAGGTCAAATCCCAGCGGGTTTTCGTGTCATTTAAGCTGCTGATGACCTCATCCCCATCAACCTAGGTGGTTTGCCTCCAGACCTGCTAGAATGTTGTTGTTCTTGGTCGAGACCTGTTTGGACCATTTGCCTTAGTCGCCCAACATTCTCTCTGACGTTTATTGTTTTGTTTTTAAACGGGCTTTTTAATAACCCGAAGTAAAATTTACATTATCTTGATGACCACCCCCCCCCCCCTGCTCTTTATATTATGAAAATGATTTTTCTTTCAAATTTGGTATTTTATATTTAGATATGGTTAACCATGGAATGTCAAACAGCTTTAAAATCTGGGTATATCGAATATACCTGAAATCTTCCACGGCTCGTTCTAAGTCCTCGTGTAAACAGTCAAATCTCCTCTTAGAAATAGGAGTAGTTTACAATATGTCTCAAACAAAACTAAACTCTTTCATATAAATAATTCCAAGAGCAACGCAATGGTCCATATTATCCACGACTTTGGGACCACTAAATAGAAGTAGTTTACAATAGTCTCAAACAAAACTAAACTCTTTCATATAAATATTTTCAAGAGCAACGCAATAGTCCATATTATCCAATATCCATGACTTCGGGACCTCTAAATAGAAGTAGTTTACAATATGTCTCAAACAAAACTAAACTCTTTCGTAAATACTTTTCAAGAGCATGCAACACAATTGTCCATATTATCCACTACTTCAGGACCTCTATATTTACAATATTTGATGTAAAAAGATGAAAAAGGAGGAGAGGCGTATCCAACATAGGATGAGGTGGTGTACACCCCCTCCTGTTTGAAGTCATAGGAAAGAAATTTATATAGGACTACTTCTTGCACATTGTCTATATGAAATGGATCCCCTTTACCTCCTCACCCCCTCCCCTTATTGTTTATCTTTTTTTCTTTTTTTTTTTGATATGGCACTGCTGCCAATTCCCGAACACTGCCGAAGGTATGGTAACTTTTCAATATGAAAATTTCAATTACCAAAATTTTTACGACATGCCTTGCATGTACTGATCAAACCAGCTGTTACGGTCTTCATCACAGCTCCATCGGTTATCATCGCCAGTTCCGTGACAAAAGGGCGTCTCTTAGCCCTACCAAATACACCATATACATAGCTAACTTCCTTCTACCACTCACACGATGACTTCATCACTAATGAAAAGCGCGTGGTAAGGTTAAAACGCATTCCTGATCGATGACTCATTCTCCGACTTCATTCACCGCGGCGACAATCAAAGTTAATCACAATTGACAACCCGCTTTCTCGCACGAAATTGCAAGGTTTCTCCACAAAAAAAATCTAATTTCTGAAAAGGGGCCACGTGACCTTTGTTCTGAAAGAATTTATTGCCAAAGAAACAGAATTGCTCCGACTTCAGCAGGTAGAATTACAAATTAGGTAGACGATTTTTCTGAAAATGTCCATTACTGGATTTGTACATGCTTAGGGGAGATTGAGCACGGCTCCAAACGTTTATACGCCAGTCACACCGCCAAGCCAAATCCAAACCGATCGATTCTTGGCTACTCGGTATAATGCAATTTTTTGTTCGGTCTGGTGTCGGTCGCTTCAGTGTGAATGGGGTATTATATTATTGTGTCCTGTGCACGGCATACAGATGACCTAATTTTGTGTATAACCAAGTTAAGTAGAGTGGTCATAGTGGTAAACAAATGCTACATGTGAGTGCGTTCGGAACCACACGAGTTATGTACAAAGTCCTAACTCCAAATTTTTGTATAAGTTTTACCACTGATTCTGACAAAGCCATTATGGTAAAAAGTTCGACAAACCTAATGATAATTTAGGTTTCCTTTCATATCTGAAATTATGTGTTATGAGTTCGGTCTTTTATGAAAAATCAAAGATAGAGGAAATGATGAAAAAGATTTTTTAAATATTATTGGTACATGTATAACCTAGTTCTTCAAAATAACTTGTTTGCATGACACACAAAATACCGTATCTCCGTGAAATGTACAGATCTTGTTTCAATATTATTTTTGTTTTCTTTTTTTTTTAAAGAAATTTCTCACACACGTATCATTATGCCAAACACCATTTATTTAACGTGCGATAGATTAGCAATATAAATAAAAATGCTTTGCTCAAGTACATAAATGCCGTACCGGGGATTGAACCCAAGATCCTCGCATTTCCAGTTGAGTGTTTTTAACCACTCGGCTACGACACCTCTATTATGAGCATTTGGAAAGATATAAGAAGGCATGTTCTCCGTAATCTAGAGCAGCATTGATGTGAAGAGGTTGTCAGACATTTCCCTACATAACGAAAGCTTCTTTACTCCGATCTTCTTTATCATGATTTTGAGCTCCTCTCCGGACCCCCCCCCCCCCCCCCCTCTCTGATATCCCGTTCTCAATCACAGAGTCACGGATCATTCATTCTAATTTCACGGGATGTGGCCCGTCCAAACAAAAAAAATCTAGTCTATTCAATCAGAGATAGTGATGTGTCAAAGCTTTAGATGAATGGGATGACACTATACGGGACGGCATCATTTTAAGACGCTTTTTTCTTCCCCTCCTCCTCATTCTACTCTTCTTCTTCTGTATCATCTGCTCCTTTTCATCTCTTCTTCTCTTCTAGTTACATGAGATTAAGTTCATCAGTTCATACAAACAAGAAATCCTCTCTACTCAATCACAGGCAGCGATGTATATCAACGATTGAGATGAATCATTGGAGGATGTGGAACGGCATTTTTCTCGGTCGCGTTCTTCTTCTTTTGCTGTCTTTTCGTCTTCCATTTATCAAAAATGTCAATATCAGTCTTTCGTGTTTCCTTCTAAAACTACGTGCCATTTGAAGGGATAATCCACCCTGATATTGACTGGCTTTGAAAGAAGAAGAAAAGTTAAAGAACATCAATGAAAGCTTGAGCAAAATCCGATTAGAAATAAGGAAGTTATGCATTTTTGAAGTTGTAATCAATCAAACACAAATTGGCAACTCCGTGACGTATCTTGCAATTTCCCCTCTAATTTGCTCCGTACACAAAAATTCATAAATTTTCATTTTCTTTGTTTTTGATGAGGGAATAGGTTTGTATCATACAGGTTTTGTGTAAAAGCATAAGTGAAATGATTATATCTAGGGTGCAGGTATGATAAAATATTTTCTTTAGAGAAAATAGAAATTTATGATTCTTTTCAGTACACGGCAAATGGAAGAGGAGCTCGCAAAAGGCGTCACGGAGTTGCCAATGTGTGTTTGATTCATTACAACTTCAAAAATCCATAACTTTCTTATTTCTTATCGGATTTTGCTCAAACTCTCGTTGATCCGTTTCTTTAATTTTTCTGCTTCTTTCAACACCAACTTAATATGAGGGTGGACTTTCCCTTTAATTCTCTCTTCCTGTCCTTCATCAGTTTTCTTCTTCCGTCCCTTCTGTCTTTTGTTGTTGTTGTTGTTGTTGTGCCACTTGTCCCCCGCCCCCTCCTATTCCATCTAATCTTTCATTTTTCCGTACCCCTCGACCCTCGGCATTTTCCAGATTTTCTCCTTTTCTCCTTCGAGGTTTACATTTCTATTATCGCCCTCTTTCAAATATCAGATTCATCATTTCTTCTTCTTCAACGTCTGCCTCAGCATCCTCTTGCTCTTGTCTTCTTCTTCTTTCTCCCTCGTCTTCTCAATAATATTCTTGAATATCATTTTTCGTTGTTTAAAACATTTGTTTGTTTTTATTGTCGTTATTCAATCTATTTCACCCTTTAAAAAATCCGCCTTATCTATACATCTGCATTTGCATATTGCCGTCTTTTCTTGTGCGTGTGTTTAATAACAACAACAACAACAACAACAATAATAATAATAATAATAATAATAACATTGGTCATTAATAACGCTCTATACACGAAAAGCACCATAGCGCTTACAAATTAAACATCAAAAGTTAAAACATCATAAGATAGATTTTCTATTGCTCGAGTTGAGCGTGGGACATTTTGGCCTAGTTCCTCCTACGTTTATCAGGATCATGTTTACGATGTAATCTTCCTATCATGCTATATCTCTCATTATCATGATTATTACAAGTGACATTTCAATAAAATTAATGAATCCAAAGGTTACTGGAGCTAGGTCGTTTGGTCATATCGGTGGATGTCCGATGGTATCTTCTCATTTGAGATTTCAAAACAGACGAGCCGTAATGGAAAGTAATACAGGGGAGTTAGTGGTGAAGAAAAATTGATTTTGTGGCAGTAAATAATTTAAAGATATGAAGAAATAGATGTCTTCCCTTGGTGCCTTTACGGGGTCGAATTTGTTGTCGATTTTTTCCATCCATAATTACCTTGCAGTCATATGTAAATAATATGATTTTTTTATTCAATAAAACACATTTTTGAAAAAACAGATGTCTTGACCCCCTCCCTCTCTCTATCTCTCTTTCTCTCTCTCTCTCTAGCTCGCTCGCTCATTATCTCTTTTTCTTTCTTTCTCTCCTATCATTCTTTCCCACTCTTATGTGTATTGATTTCAGTCTTCATTCGTTTCAATATCTGCTTGAAGACAAAGCCTACCACGGCAGGAGCAGATGACAGAGTGGTTTCCATGGTTACAGAAAACAGAACTACGAAATAAAAAGAAACCATCTGACTATTGATACAGATGAAAGCCATAACGCGCATGACCATGGCCATTTTATACTTTAGAATATAATAATTCATTGAAGACGTGTCATTAAAGGGAAGCTTGAGTTCTGGGAAAGGTGAAAAATAATTTGTGAGCTTTCTTATTCCTTTTATGTCAGGTTAGAAGAACATCATAGTAGGAATGTCGCCTGAAAAGGATTTCTCTTCAAATGCCCTATGATATTCGAAATATGACGAAAAATAGCTGAAGTGTTCGGGGCGAACATTCATGCCACATGTGTGTGCAGTCCCATATACCCATTTCTGTGTGCAGTGCATGTGCTTTTGAGTGAGTTTGCGTTAATTTTGATGATTCCAAAACTTCACAGTATACACCATCCTTATTTAGACATGATCAACCTTTCCCAATTGCTTCCAGACAGTTTCTTTCACAACGCAATCGCATGACCAGAACTCAACTTTATCTTCAAACTTAACATCTTTGCAATTATTCTCGATGGTCGAGTTGAAGTCACTTATACACATTCACTTCGAAAAGCTGAGGGTAGAAATCAAATTCTTCTCAAAATGTTATCCACGATATTATTACATTTTTCTCAGAAATGGGCTAGTTGTCATAGCAACAGCAATGAAAACCAAGTGACGATAGTAAATCTACGTGACCAAGGGCTTGTGTAAGTTGTAGAAAATGCAACAACAAAAAAAAAAAAAAAAAGACACAGTATATCTTGTTGCTTTTCAGATTAAGTCATATAAATTCTGAAAATATGCCATTAACATTTTCCTTTTCATTGTATTAAAATCAAAGAACCAAGGTGTGTGACGCACGCTAGCGTGTAAAATATTTCGTTTTGTTGTAATAAGATATGGGAAATCAAATTTTATTTCGAGGTGTATCCGCTATATTATGACGCGTTTTGTTTTCAATAGCTACAGTCCAAGGGCTGTTGTGTTTGATTTGTAAAGAGAGCCATGGCCGTATATTGCTACAATCTTATATCGTGATATATGGACTAAATGTTTCTGTGACCTATATACAAACTTCCAGGGAATTATAGTCGGCGGAGAATAAAGGCTAAGTAGGTCCAGAGCGAATGTAAATCTGTCTGACTTTTTTAAGAACCCAGTCCCATCCCACTCCAAAATGAAATATGGTTTCAAAAGTAATTTTAATTGAATCAATGTCATCGCCGACTTGTGGTATGAAGCACTCGATTTCCCATCTGATATTTCACTGAAGCTCCCTCCCACCCCCATCATGCCCATCCACCCCGCCCAGCCTATTACTCAATTTTTCAACAATATACTGTTGGCCTACGCCTATACCTGTATGAGGATGTAATGTAAGACTCATTTTAAACGCAAACATACATGTAAGCCTATACCAGCATGGTATACTAGTAAATGTTTTATTCAATAGGACTGGTCAAAAACTTGACCTTTTCAAAAGCTGAAATATGAGATTTGGTATGCTCCAATAAAGAAGATTTCATTTGTACAATATCGTTTCCCCATGTAGCTGCAGTTCTTTGAAAACTCAACAATTTAGACATTATGCATTATACGGTATTAAAGTCAAATATTTTGTCAACAATCAGAATGATTTAACATGTTTAACAAGACTGATTTTAGCATCATAATTTCGCTATTTCCTATAAACATGACAAAGCAATTCTGCGATTTGAACTCTGAAAAAAAAAAAACTGTTTTTCAATAATCATAATTCTTTGAAATAATTTAAGAGAATGACCTCCATAACTGTTCTTGAAAATCGGCCTAAATCCTTTCTTTTACTTTCTGAATGACGTCAACGATATGGTATGTCGGCTTGGGGATTTCCCATGAGTAAATACCCGGGTCATAACAGTTCTATTGTGTCTGGCGATGCTAAATGACTGTAGCCATCATTTCAAGTTTGCTCTCTCTCTCTCTCTCTCTCTCTCTCTCTCTCTCTCTCTCTCTCTCTCTCTCTCTCTCAGTGTTAAAATGTCTTTTGGGGTCTCTTTTTCATTTCAAAGCTTTCCTTTCTTCGACTTCGTTTTTCTTTTGTTTCCATTCTGCTCAATTTTGAATGAGTTACAAGAATATTAAGTTTATACTTCCTTCCTTGTTTACTTTGCTACCCCTCTCTCCCTCCCCCTCTCTCCCTCGCTCTCTCTCTCTCTCTCTCTCTCTTTCTCTCTCCCCCCCCCCTCTTTCTTTTTCTTTTTCTTCTTCTTCTTCTTCTTCTTCTTCTTCTTCTTCTTCTTCTTCTTTTTCTTCTTCTCCTTCTTCTCCTCCTCCTCCTCCTTCTCGTCCTTCTTCTTCTTCTTCTTCTTCTTCTTCTTCTTCTCCTCCTCCTCCTCCTCCTCCTCCTCGTCCTTCTTCTTCTTCTTCTTCTTCTTCTTCTCCTCCTCCTCCTCGTCCTTCTTCTTCTTCTTCTTCTTCTTCTCCTCCTCCTCCTCCTCGTCCTTCTTCTTCTTCTTCTTCTTCTTCTCCTCCTCCTCCTCCTCCTCCTCCTCCTCCTCCTCCTTCTCCTTCTTCTTCTTCTTCTTCTTCTTCTTCTTCTTCTCCTCCTCCTCCTCGTCCTTCTTCTTCTTCTTCTCCTCCTCCTCCTCCTTCTTTTTCTTTCTTTTGTAAATTTCAAATTCTAACGGAACTCTTTGTCCTGGTCTGGTATAAGATCATCACCTATTCCTTTAAAATGAGTATCCCATATGTTGACAGATGGCGCTATATTCGTCTAAAATCTAATTAAATGTTTGAACGTAATTCCGGCTGCAGCGGCACGAGCAGATATAAGACCAAAGTTATATTACCCTCCCGATATGGAAATCACCTAATGACAACATGAATTAGAATGAGGAACTGAGGATGCTCTGATTATTAAACCGAAGTATCAAAAATGATAAAGAAGATCTTAATAGACTTCCTATCCCTAAGATCGTGAAGATACCTGGAAGATATTTTAGGAGTCAAAAGGTCAGAGGGTTACATAAATTTGTAGAGGTTTAGATTAACTTCAATCAACGAATGCAGCTTTTAGACGTATTTCCCCTCAGTATGACTGTTGAGTTACGGAATTAACTACCTATAACTTGGAAAATACCAACTGGCCAGTGTATGATTTTTTTTTTTATTTTTTTTTTTTTTTTTGGGGGGGGGATAATTTTTGTACCTTTTCTAGAAAAGAACAGGGATTATTAGAATTTGTATTATGCATGTATATATGTTGTGCAGGCTTCACTAAATTACAACTGGGAGGAATTATCCGAGGAGGAACAGTCCTCGGGCTGAGGACCCCCCCCCCCCCCCACCCCTGTCCGCTTGAATAAAGTCAACACAAAAATCACATGGCACTGTAAAAATATTGAAATATTCGAAGTGATTTTTTTTAATAGTTACCATTTTCATACACCTTCACATAATAATACCTTTGACCTATCCCCTCGATACATATTATCATAACAGAAAGTGTGCTCTGTCAGCCTTCAAACCTTTCTCAGGACTTAATAAGTAAATCACAAATCAGCGCCACTCCATTTTTCCAGTGAAGAAGAAGAAGAAGAAGAAGAAGAAGAAGAAGAAGAAGAAAAGAGAGGATGACATGGAATGCATCAATCATCTTTGTCTGATTAAGAACATGGCGCGAACTCATTTCAGATTTGTTAGCTCAAGGGAACTCATTTGAGCTTTGTTGGCTCAGGGGTAGACTCACATCTGACCCAGGATGAATCTCTACTAAAAAATAATATTGAGACCAGTCGTCAGGGGACAGCTTCAACAACTTTCTCCCAAAGGAAAGATGTTTCGTTCAGAAAAAAGAGGCCTACCGTGAAGAATACCCAAGAAAATTGGATCGTCAACCCTCAACCCCCCCCCCAAAAAAAAAAAATGAAAAAGTAAAAAGGGGAAAAGGAAATAGGAAGTTATGCTGAAGCCAAAGTTCTGTATGGCAATTTGTGAAAATGCTGATGGGGCAGTGATTATATTTTTCTTGATGATTTTTAAAGAAATGTACAATGTACGTTATGTACAATGTACGTTAAAATTGAAATAATTTGTTATATTGCAATATTTGCATACTTCCTTAATTCCATTATGAGTCACATTTCTATAGATATTAGGCGAATGACCAACATTCTTATTCCAAAAATGGGGAGAGATTAATCGAGAAAGAATTCATTTGTAATAGCATGTATTCAGAAAAACATTTCTGTGAAAAACAAGATAATTCCACATAATGAATTCACATTTCGAGAGATAAATAACATGAAAGACGAATAGCGCAACTTTTCATTCCAAAAGCGAGAGATTAACAGGGAAATAACAATTCATTTGTAACAACATGGATTAAAAATACATGTATGTGAAAAAAATATCATTGTAACTATTAATTTCTTGCTTTTTCAAGAAAATAATGTACTTTTCTTGACATTCATAGAGTCAATTATAATTTCAATAATAAAAACGCAATGTTGTTTACCATGATCAGTTACAATTTTACCGACATTACTTTGGCAAAAGATACTCTTGTTACACCATGTACATGATGCCTACTCTATAAATTCCTTATCAGTTTTATATTGTTATAGCATATACATTGTAACGCCGTGATTGTAAACAATAGCGAACACATAATAGAGGTGACACCCCCAGTATGACTCATCAACCAATCATCGTGCACGGACAATAGCACGTAACCATTCATCACTGCGCATGCGCGTACGGGCCGGGGGAAGTCACCACACCGCAAAAAATAGGTGAAGTCATCATGCACTAAAAAGAAACAATCAATGCGAGTGTGCGAAAATACACTGGGGTCGGTGTATAACTCCTTGGTATATTCAGCCACCATCGTCTGCTAGCAGTTTCATACGGAGTTATAACTGTTGCGCGGGTCGCACGCACGATTTGCTGGCCAATCAGCACGATATTGAACTCTAATCTAAAGCTGCTAAGTCCAGTGGATATCATACAATTTCTATTGTCTTCCTCGTCTTGGAGGTGGATTGTTACACGGATAATTTTGTTTTGGTGAGTTAACTTTTCAAACGGATTTTCAGAGATTACAAGCAGGGATAGCTTCAAAACTTGGAGGAATAAGGCGCCAAATCTATATCCATACATACTCGTTTACATCCAGATGAACACTGGTTTCTGGGTCATTATACGTACTTCGCTGTGAAAAAACGTTGCGGATTTTTTTGAGCGGATGAAGTCGCTATACTAATCACTTTCACATTACCACATTAGTCCTCAACCACACATCATATTTTACCTGGAGTATTTCATGGATATTACTAGCTGCAGTCGTCAAATCAATAGCAGTACGGTAAGATTTCCATGTAAATTCCTACGAACATGTCAAATTTCTCACAATTTAACAAAAGGAAACGGATTACTAGTAATTTTTTGAGGGGAGAGGAGGTACAATTGTGAACGACATCCTTTTGATTTTCATCAAGCAATCACCACATAAATTAGCATTTAAATTATTGCTCTGTAAAGTCTTCAAGCGTCGTAAAAAGACATTAAATATTCAAAATCAAATAAATATAAGCCGACCCCACAAACAAGCTGATAAGTAAGTATTTTTTATTTGATTTGATTTATTTTCTTCTGCATTCATATAAGTACAACATTTTTCGGTAACATATAAAATAAAATACAAAAGTACTTTTTGACAATAAATCATAAATAGCAAGTATATGTAACAATCATTTTTCAAAAACAAACACGAAATGATAAATTGTCAAATTATTGTAATTCATCAAATATAAAGTCATTTGCGGAAGAAGGACTACCATTATAAGCAATTTGCTTGAGAATATGGGAGCCCCAGACAAATAATATGAAATAGCTAAAACATGTTTAAATAAGCAGAATGGATAAATAATTGAAATCCTAAATTAAAAGCATATTAATGATGATGTTGATGATGGAATCAACATCAGTTATGACATCAGTTACTTACAAATATTAAAAAAAAAAAAAATGATGACATCAAATAGTCTTGATAAATACTTTTTCCTTTCTTTTGAGTTTTGACATTATAATTCCTGGGCGCTTGTCCACTTTTCCATATTTCTATTCGATACAAACTTTAAAAGGTTTTCCATTAATCATTATCATGATTATGCTTCCTTGTTACTGCATATCCGATTCATGTATTTTAAAAAAAAATCTTTAAGCCTATATCGAAAGATTATTGCTTCTGTGTTTGAAGACCTTTAAGTATCCTTGCGCCATAGTTCCTGTATATGTTTGCAATATTTCCTTATATCGCTCCTCCCAAGCCATGCAAGCGATGTGTATCTGCAATCAATGTGACGGGGGGGGGGGGGGGGGGGGGTTGCTGATTTTCAGAGACGGGAATAATGGGGTAGGGGTATAGGGATCACTACTTTGTGACTGTGTCGAATACACGAGTATTGATTCTTCACTCGTCTCACCCTCAGTTAATTCTTGTTCATTATGGGTCATAAAATTCTATTCGTCATCACCATTCATCAAAATATATATTGTGTTTATGAATTCATATCATTCTTCTTTTATCGCCTTCTTCTATTTCATCCCCCCCCCCCCCCCCCCCCCCCCCTGGTAATTCATTTCTCTCTTCTTCTTCTTTTATATGGTACCGGTATCTTCTTCAACATCCTTTCTACTCTAAGTAATTTCTTTTTTCCACTTCTGATCTATTTCTCTCTTCTTCTTGTTTTCTTCATGTCGATGTTCCTTATTTTTCCATGAGCTACGGTTCACTTATACATGCATATCATGCTTCTACATTAATTGCAGGACACCTTTATTCTCGTACTGCTGTTACGACTTCAGCTCAAACCACGCATGCATTCCTTATATTGAAAAATACAATTAGCTCTTTAGAAAAAGTGAATGAATGCCATTTATGCTAGTCATCTGTACTAAATGTAAATTTGGCATGATTAATCGACTGTTTCACCATTTCCGCGTTACTCCCTGAGTTAAAGATAAAGTTGACAGAGTTATTGGTCCTCTTGCATAAAAAGTTGCGATTAAACGCAACTCAAAAAATTAAACGCAACTTGGGACTTGCGTTAAATTTGTTGAGTTGCGTTTAATCGCAACTTTTTATGCAAGAGGACCCTGGTCCTGCGATTAAGTTGTGAAAGAAACTGCATCAGAGGTTGGTCATGTCTACATAAGATAATAATCGATGTATACTGTCGATGGATACTGTGAAAATTATAAGAAATTGACCCAATCTCGCTGAAAAGCACATGCATTGCACACTGCACACACATGTGGCATGAAAGTTTGGCCCGAACATATCAGCTATTTCTTGTCATTTTTCGACTATGATGGCATTTAAGAGGAATCATTTTCAGATAACATTTCTACTATGATTTTTCTTCCAAACTGACATTAAAGGAGTAAGAAAGCTCACAAATTATTCCTCACTTTTCCCAGAAGTCAACCTTTTCTTTAATATACCACCTAGACCTCCTGAGACATAAGGTACTTAGATGGTTTACAGCTAGTGAGGAATGGGGGAACCAAGCCAATGTGAATTATATCAAGAGTCCAAATTAATTTCATTTTATAATTCCCTACGATAAGTTTCAAGAGAACTATGAAAGCTGTAATTATGAAGTTTCAAAAACTGGCTAAGTGAGCAAACTGCGAATTGTCGTGAAAATCATATTCATTATGAGCTAAGGAAGAATTATACACATCAAACGAAATACCACAATACCGATATAAACATGATGTGTCCTCTAATCTCATATTTTCTTTTAACAAATTGTTTGGAATAGGAATTACAAGGAAAAGGTCTGCGGACGTACATGACGTAAAGTGCTGGTCACATTTTTGTCCGATAACAATAACGATTATGGTGAGTACGCGTGAGTATGCTCATGTCTGTGATCGTTATCGGATAAATGTGACCAGCCCTTTATGGGGATGGTGGGAATTTAGGGTCTTTCCTATCCAGACACCCTCGCGATATAACATATTGACTCAAGGAAAATCATCGAAGCTAACACTTGGTTGCTCAAGCAATCTATTTAAACAGTAGTCATGGACATGATCATTGATGATGATAATGCGTGTAGAAGCAGATTTCGGTATGCGTGACATCACATGGGATTGCTGAACCCAGCAGACATTTCGCACCCATCAATCATAGTGTATCGAATGTAATAAACGATGATCTTCAGATCATCTCACGGATCTATTCTAGTCGGCTGGGATTAGTCCACCTCATCCAAGGGCAGGCGAGTCTGATCGGATTACAACTTTGACATGTCAAAGATAGATGGGTATACAGGTATTCCATGGAATATTCAGCTTCGGGAGGGGAGCTATGATTGTAGACTTTCTCTGTTGAATTATTCGCTATGGTTGTATGAGTCAGAGCATTATTCAGTGAGCCTGAAGTCGAAGAATCACATTTTAAAGATAAAATAGAGTTCTGGTCAAGAAATTTATTACTTTGTGAAAGAAACTGTCTCAAAGCAATTAGGAAAGGTTGATCATATCTACATAAAGAATTGGTGTATACTGTGAGGTTTTGGAACCATCAAAATGATAAGAAATTGACCCAATCTCGCTGAAAGTCACATGCACTGCACACAGAAATGGGTATAAATATGTTACTCTGTACAATGCACACACTTCAGCTGTCTCTTGTCATATTTGGACAATATAAGGGCCCTTATAAGGGCATGTGAAGAGCATCCCTTTTCAGGGGACATTGCTACTATGATAATCTTCCAAACTGACATACATGTTATGGGAATGAGAAAGCTCACAAATTATTTTTCCACCTTTCCCAGAACTCAATCTTCTCTTTAAGATGTCAGATAGGATGGAGAAACACGATAGATTCATTTCAAAGGATTACTGGATTGAGCTATGTGTGTATAATTTATTGTGAAAGTATATCTTAAAGGGAACGAAAAGTCGCCAATCGTGGTGTTTTGGAGCTTGGCCCGGCTCGGGTAATATTCAGGAATCTCCGTACATCTTCGGTAAACGCATGAATTGTGTGTATGCAGCACGCATTCGACCGAAGAAAGACGAACTGAAAAACCCAACTGACAAACTACCCCACCCTCGACGGCAGTTTTGTTCGCTGCTCCAAGATTGTTGTTATGCACGGCCTTGTAATAGGGGCAATCGAATGAAATTGAACGTACATGGATATCGAGCGGTGGCTCCCTTTAAATCTACCCCCTTCCTCTCTCTCCTCTCTCTCTCTCTCTCTCTCTCTCTCTCTCTGTCTGTCTCTCTCTCTCTCTCTCTCTCGCTCTCTGATCCTCGCTCTCTTCCTCCTTCCCTCTCTATTCTCTTTCTCTATCTCTCTTTTTTTAAATTTGCTCTCTCCCTCTTTTCCCCTCCCCTTATAACCCCACTCAGTGGCAAAATATACCATGGTGTGCTAGCATTGGAAGTCTGGAATGGGTAGGGGAGGACGTCCTGGAATATACTTCCCAATATTTTGATATACGTCGAGTTCTTCGAGACAAATTCTGAATTTCTCGATCTGGAGAAGAGGGTGTAAGTGGGATGGACACTGGATAGCCACAGCCCCCCCCCCCACCCCCCCCCCCCTCCCTCTCTCTCTCTCTCTCTCTCTCTCTCTCTCTCTCTGTCCCTCCCTTCTCTTTCTCCTCACCCTCGCATGTTTCGCACCGCCCTCATTTTATTCCCACAATTTACTTAACGTTTGTAGCAAAATATGATGACCCGTTTGTAAAAAGATAAAACCCGAATATATCCGTCATCTTACCTGTATCGTGTTTTCATTGTTCAGATATCAAGGACAATACACTACTCAATTGTTTGACCATGAATTCATGGATTGACATATTTGACAATGCACGCGAATATGTGATCAAACAAAATTATGATCCCATGTACTTATTTTAGGTAGTGACATCTGGAATAAATGATGGCAAACTGGTGGTTGAAAGTTTATCGGCCTTACCGCTGGATATTGTTGAACAGGGGGCACAGACCGGGAGGAGAGAGGGGTTGACGCACAAAATCACAGAGTGGATGACCCTTTTGTTGTTGTTGTTTTTTTTTGAGCGAATGAAACGGGGTCATGGCCCCCTTTGGCCCCTGGTTACGCCTATATGCCGCTAGAAAGTCTCAATACCTGTTTGTTTCACCCGGGAAATGTAGACCCGGCTTTTTAAAAATTATCATTAATTCAATTCTCATCCAGGAACACAGTAGGTCTATACTTCTTTCTCAAGTTTGTTGGGCTTACCATGCAAAGTTTGTGGTTTTGTGCCCCTGCTACACTCTCTTCCACCTCCAGAACGCTTAATCTACTTTTTTCTCTCTCGCCCAGGTTTAGCTAGTGGATACCTGGACGGATTTATTCCTTGAATGTACTATGTTCTGATGAGGATCGCTGGAGCGAAGGCTAGAGTAATCATTTCCAAATCAAAAGCCCAAGTTTGGAAGCGCTTAGAGGCGTTATCAAAATGCGATGTAAGCTATAGACAAACATGTGCACGAACAGACTATTATTTATTAATACCATGTCATTACATTTTATTATTTTCTAACTTTTTATCATGCAATGTAGCATTTGACCAATACCAGCTACTCGGCAAAGGGCGTTACACCATGTACACGTTATTGTTATAGTACCAGCAGACATGGAAAATAGAATGGTGATTAAAAGCGATGCATGTATACCCCTTTGAAGGAAGCCACATGGCTTCCTGTGCAGATGTCATGCAACCATGCACTATGATATAATCATCATCATCATTGTCTTCTTCAGTCTGCAGGCGCAGGCTCTCAAACACAATTCCTAATTTTGCCAGGCTCTGGCTCTGTCCAAGGAGGTACTAGGCCAAGTACCTCCTTGCTCTGTAAAAGAAGTATAGGGCCAATCATGCCAATGGAGTGCAGTTATGATAGTTCAGACACTCTGCTACCATTTACAAGTATTACGAATGGCAAGGGTCTGTGCCTGCAAACTACAATGATATCATCATCATTGTCTTCTTTCTCATTTGACATTTGCAGGCTGCCGGGAAACTAACTTCACATCGTATCTAGCAGATCAGACGACAGCCTTAGCAGACGACAGACTTACCAGACGGTATAGACTCTCGAAGCGCGGGAAAGCCTGGGCGAATAATTAGGAGGGAAATGAGACATCAACGTAACATTTCACATTAGACAGGTAACACGAGCAGACGATCTATTCCTGTTGCAACCAATCATACCAATCAGTTCAAGATATTATATAGTCTGTGCTCCAAGCTCTCAATTCTCGTTATTTCTTCTAACCTATTAAGACATGCACCTTAAATTGACAAAGAATCCCGAAAGAAATTGTGTAATATTGTGATCCGACCCCAGAAAGGAAAGCAATGGGGCGCCTGATAGGGACAAGGTAAGCTTCAAACAGCATATCGAATTAATCTTCCGTCTTTCTGCAAAGCATATAAGTAATTTGCAACCATGAAACATTACTCCTTTTAAAAAGACTGCAATCGTCTTGTTTCAGACTATGTTTAGTCACCTGCACAAAATTAACTTTGAATGAAATCGTATTTGATAATGAGGTAAGAGCTTGAAAAGGCAATTTGCTGAAAGGACGACCCTGGCTCTCTGTTTGTGGTTTGTGAACGACAAACTTCAGCGGCTCTTCTCAGACAAGAGGGGAAAACGTTATGTGCAGGCGTGCATTGCAAAAATCAACCTTGATCTATATTGATTATGTACATAGATTGGGTGTCAAGTTTAGTAATACGATGGGTATGGATTTCATGAACAATGATGATACATCTTGTAATATGATTAATGAATGACTCATCTATTTATCATGTAACATAGTTATAGCTCTTACTAGTGAGACGACTGATCAATGCAAAAACCAGGGTGTTAATTCAACACCATCTCGGTTTCTATATTGGACTACACCAGATAAGTGTTAAAACAACACAGTTTCGAAACAAACTGGTGTTGTTTAACACTTTTCTTGTGTAGCCCAACATTGATACCGAAATGGTGTTGAATTAACACCGTAGTTTTTGTAGTTTACAGAACTCCTTGGATCGATGCTATAATGAAATCCATAGGCCTACGTAATAACTGTATTTTACTTTCACCTATTTCACCGCTGCAAAAATGTTTTATAGCAGTTTGCAAAAATAAAATCAAGCCATTGCACCACATTAACCCATTGCCAACGAGAACCGAATAGCCCCTGTATTAATCCTGTATAGGATTAAGATACTCAGTAGTCAACGGGTTCTTGAATATATACAAGAAAGCCTTGATAGGGATGGGGAACTTTGATTATTACATGAAATTATCAAGTTTATGTCATAGCTGCTATGAAAATATTTGTTTGTGGAAGTATTTTGTTAGATCCAGAAATCAACAGTAACCTTAACATGAAAATAGTAGTGTATGAAAATGTTTTGTCACATACGAAAGAAAAAAAAAACCCACAGTAATCTTAATATGAAAGGACTATGATATTGACATATTGGTGTCAGATGTTTAAATGCGACCAGCAAAATATATATTTCATTTTAGATTATATGACTAATTTCCTCTAACCCAATCGCATATTAATTGCTTTGATGCTAATGGTACTGGTAAAGGTTTATTCAAAAATTCATTTGCAGCCAACTGGCTGAATTGCAGAATTATGTACAGCATATTCCTATACATAATCAAACGAAACAATAAAATATACATTTAAAAAACGAAGATGTAAATACATACTTATAAATATTCTGATTGAATTGGTTTCGCCTAAAAATTCTTAAACTTCACAAAACAACTAGAAACATTGCATACGAAGCATGTCCCTCCATTTCAATATTATGTTTAGGTCAATAGTGATTATTTTTATATTCTTTCATTATGTGTTGTTTACTTATATATGCCTTCATCTTTGGTTGATGTACGAACTCATTACGTTTTCACTGAACTATCATGCATGCTTATATTGGAACGGATAAAATACATAAATCAAATCGAATCAAATATTACACAATCTGTAATGTCAATGTATTACTAGTATTAGAAACAATACAATACAATCGTTTCTATATAATACAGCTTGGTGTACATCAGATTGTGTCGGTCTATGTAGCATGGTATGTAGTAAGGGGAGGCAGAGACAGTTTTAGAATTGGATGACATTCCTTTCCTTGAGGCAATGAACTTCAGCTTACCCCCTTCCCTTCCTATTACCCGGTGTGGAGTATATAAGCCATTGCGTGTCATGTCGTTTCCCAAGGACCCGTGTCCACATTGCATAGTGTGACGTCAGTCATAACTCTGTCTGTCTCCCCCCCCCCCCCCCCTCTCTCTCTCTCTCTCTCTCTCTCTCTCTCTCTCTCTCTCCCTTCCATCTCCCTCTTTCTACCCCTTCCCTTCTCCATCGTCATTTATCTTAAAATCTTTGTCTCTGAATACATTAACTCTCTCTCTCTCTCTCTCTCTCTCTCTCTCTCTCTCTCTTACGCACACACTTTCTACCCCACCCCCCCCCTCCCCCGGTTCTCTCTCTGTCCGTCATACATTCCCCCATCCCACTGCTGCCCCAGTCCAACCTCCCATCTCTGGCTACGCCCCTATGACATGCCCTCACAAGTTAATGAGCTCGTTAACAGAGAGGAAGATTGACATCTTGAACTGTTGATCAACTAAGCGAACATCCCTCTCACATTTTTCATATCATTGTGTTATACCTATATCTTCTTACCTGGCCTGTCGTTATCCATCCTCATCTAAGAAGCTCATTTCTCAGAGCCATGTCTTTGGATTTTCAGGAATTTCGTGAAGTAAAACACTGACTGGTTATTTTGCACTCAGGGCATGAGTTTCATGTAATTTCACAGGTTAGGAGCCCCTGGTATTGACTTTTAACATTTGGGCCAGTAATGTTTTCATAACCTTGTTATAACAATCCAGACCCTCGGGATTCACGGTGTTTGCAATTTATCCTCATTTTGAAATAAATGAAAACGTACGAGACCAACTTACTTTAACGACCTTCAAGCGAAAATAATGAAGACAATTTGGTGGTTCATATTCCAATATCATGCATAACAAGACAATGTACTGTGGTAGACGATGCATTCGATAGGGCTATCGGGTTGAGCTTACATTTGCTACCGCCCTCTTCCCGCCCACTTCCCGCCCGTTTGCCCCAATTTAAAAAAATTAACTCATTCCTACAGTGGGTATACCGTGTGCGGCGCAACCCAGCTACACTTCCTCCCCCATGTTCGTCTATTTGATTTTGATTTTATTTGTTTCCACGATCGGTTTGCATAATATGCATGAGAAAGCAAAATATAAGCATATAAATCAAATGGCATAATACAAAGGATAATACATATATAATAACAGCTCAGTATAATAAACATCTTCCAGTAGAGATAATAAACCATACAGTATACACTTGTGGGGGAACCTATTAAAAGCCAGGCTTGTCGAGTTAGGTCCCCATTTAACAAAGAAAAGGAGCTGGAAAGTAGAATTGTGAGATTAAGATGAGAAGAAACAAAGAAAGGACGGAAATCAGCAGATGGAAACAGAAGAGAACATAAAAAGATTAAATAATTATAGAGAGTCAGAGGGAGAGAGAGAGAGAGAGAGAGAGAGAGATAAGCCAGTGGATAAGCCATTGTTATGTATTCACTTTGAAAGAAGTTGCCCCTTTTTGTATTTGTTATCATTTATTATGTTTGACTATAATACGTGATACCCAACATCATAAAGGTGACTTCCTTCTACAAGATTGTCGTTCATATAAATCATGTACACTAACGCTATACTGATATGAATTCAATTAATATGAATCAATTTTTTGCCCGACTGATCTCTTAAAAGTGTTTGTCACCCCATAAAGTCTAATAACCTGTCTCTTTTTTGTCTGTCTCGTTTGCTTTTCACAGCCTCAACCCTGAGCTATTTCTGCCATTGTGACGTTACAGTGTTCATCAACAAAGGCAAAGCCATTCATCAAGGTCATCATACTTTTTTTTTTTTTAATGACAACTCTAAATAGATGACATCCTGTCAAGCAAGGCTACGAAAGCCAATCACAACAATCTGGGCACGCTTCTGTATCCACTGACCAACCAGCAGGTTACCAGAATTTCGACATCCAAACGCATTGATCATCAAAATCCAGGGCATAATTATATCAAACTAGATACGGTTTGTGATTTTATCCTGATACCGGAAACTTGGCGTTGCAAGGCTCGTTAGACAAGAACTGATCATTTTCACTTGAATCTACAGTCACTGATATTTTTTAGAAAAAGGAGGTTTCTATGACTATCGTTAAACATTGTCACAGTCATTGTCACAGTGATTTATGAGATTTCAAGAGGCGGTTATTTAGGAGGGTTACTTTCGTCTGTGAAAGAACCTCACTCTCACTATGCTGGCAGGAGACCGATTGTAGGTACTTGGAAATCTTTCCCATTAGACTAGGGAGTTACCAAGTAATCGATCGTTTTTGGTTTGTGATCTTCGGTTTCGTTTCGAAATCATACAGCGACATTAAGTCTTCTTGACATACTTACATAAGCTTAAAACATCGACTTTTATTTACTGTGATTTGGAAAATATTATTATCATCACTATGTCAACACAGGTGGATAATCGCGTGAGTGGACACATGGCGCCCCCAACGGTGACCCGGGAAGACATCCGACAGATTGAACTGTTCTTTTGCAGTCTCAAAAGTAAGGTTTATGTGTGCCCCGCCCTCTGCAACCTATACTTCGCTTCTCTGGAAGAGATGGCGAATCTTGGCGGTTGGGAACTACAGACTACGGGCTTCCCAACTCTCATCTTTGACACAGGCGCACTTAGACGCACACCCAGGCTGCAGCTATGCATCGCGGAGAAAGGCACTGGTTTTGTCAAATGGAAAGAGGAGCTCGGATTGAAAACCGCGTACAAAGCGCCTGGTGAGAAGTTCCACACGATCACGCTCTCTACAGATTCGCGACGGATCGCCGGGTTGAGTTTTGACGATCAAACCGCTGCTTCGGAACTCTTACGAAACGCCGAGGCGTGGTTACAAGAAAAGTGCGCCATTGATCGTGAAAACGGGGCTGATGCCGACAAGAAGAAGAAAAAGAAGAAGGCAAAATCAGTAAAGGTCATCTTACCGAGGAAGGAAACGATATCACTTCCGTGTCAATTCGAACACATTACCCGAATCGATTCCAAGAACGTGAATCGCCAACTAAATTCGGCGCAATCAATGGATGGAAACGACTCGCAACAAGCCTACGACCAACATGCACGTATCGTTACTTACGGTAAAACGAAACAGACGTCGAGTGGCTATGCGGAAAGTACGTCTACCGAAGATTCCGGACTCGATGAAATATTTACGGAAAACTTATAGAATAAATGAAGTTTAACTTCAGAAGAATGACATTTAAAGACGATGAAATCGAACGTTGTACATGATGTGTATAGTATATAATATTTCAAACAATATAATATCGCGCCTGGCTATGAGGGTACAGGCGATTATTTTTGTTTCAATTGAATTTGTAATCGATGATGAAGGATTTGTTATGGTGTCCTTTAAAATGTTAAGAATTATAATTATCACCGATGTATACGTAGAGTAATGTTTCTTCGTGAACGCTCGGATACCGATCACTGACTACACAATAGTGAAATTTTCTCTACAGGAATATACCACTGATTTGTCTCATAAAAATGATTTATTTGGTCTTTACGATGGAAATCATTAAAGCTGGTTAATGTGAGAGCAGTCATGAAAAATACTTAATCATAATATGGTCCTTAAGTTGTTATTAATGATGTATCAGCCGTGAAGTAAGTGCATGATCATAAGTGTAGCTCTGAGAATCATGATTTTATACACGTAATTTCATTACACGTAATAGTGCTAGCCATCATTTCCTTGTACTCCAATAATGCGTCTTATGGTTATAATACATTCACACTTTAGGCTATAAGCCATCGTTTATGTTTACCTATTTTACGGAGTGGTTACCAGTTATTGATGAAGTACAGAAAAAAAGGTTTCCTCTTAAAGATAAAATTGAGTTCTGGTCATGCAATTACATTGGGAAAGAAACTCTCAAAGCAATTGTAAAATTTTTATCATGTCTACATACAAACTGATGTATACTGTGATGTTTTGGAACCATCAAAATGATAAGAAATTGACCCAAATCTTGCTGAAAAGCACAAGCACCGCACATAGAAATTGGTAGGTGGGACTGCACACAGATATAAGGACAGAAATAGTTAGGCCCGACCCCCCCCCCCCCCCTATTCTCCAAACAAACAAACAATGGATAAAATGCACAATGCGATATCAACTGTATGGCGTATGCTCAGGATCAATTTGTTTGCCCCCGCCCCTTTTTTTTACCTGTGATATTTCGTCCTGCCTTACACTGGGTGGAGTACCCAATACTGTTGAAATACTTTCTGTGACACCGGATATGTTATGTATACATTGGATAGATACTGTTCTGTTGTGGAGGAAGTGGGTGTATATTATTATTCCAAAACAAACCAGGGAGATATTACATATCATCATGTGGTTTAAATGACAATTCAAGCAGATTAATTTGTCTTAAGTTTGATAGCATGGTGGGGAAAGACAGACTGGGTGAATATTTATCTTGTCTTCTAGAGATTAGCTAGAGTTGCATTTTCGGCCTTGATAGTGTTGACAATCGTTTTCACTTTCCTTCTCTTGTTAGGATCATTAGGGGGACACTGGGTTTTGCCCCTCTTCATTTATTGGCTTACTTTATAAGAATCAATTGATGTATGACATTTGCTCCTGCGACAATTGCTCGGGTCTAACTTTGCCATGTTAATCCTAAACCTAAACCTAAACCTAACCCTTACCCTAACCCTAATCCTAATCTTCACATTGACCTGAACAAAAAAAAACAAACAAAAAACAAATCATGACATTGACCTTAACCTTTGACCTTTCGAGATATGGACTGTGGAGCAAATGTCGCAGGAGCAAATGTCGGCGCCCCGAATCAATAGCACCCAACCAACATTTAGCGTGAAGCTACACAACGTTTTTTACGAGAGAGAGAGAGAGAGAGAGGGGGGGGAGGGGGGGGGGGGGTAAAGGCTAAAGGGTGTGTTCCCTTACCCTTCCCGCCATTATAAGCTCCATATGAAACAAGCAACCTTAGCGCCAATACAGCAGAGACAAAACATTATGTATAGGGCGGAGAGTGTATGGGTATATTCGGTAATTTCCTTACCCTTTCCCTCGTTAGAATGTCCGAAGGAAACCGAGGGAAGCAACTGGTTTGGTCAGAAGACGGAGGGGGTATAGGTGTGGTCCTTTGGGTGTGGTAAGAAGCCTATTACACCCTATCTGTGAATGGCCGGAATTGTATTACCACCTTTAGTGTGTTTATCCTGTAAGTCCGAGGTATTTCCCCGTCTCTACTATACATGGAGACCTACATCAATGATATATACAGATACAGTCCTGATGCCAGACAAACTACAGCTTGGATCTGACCAGGGACCTACTGATCTGACCAAGGAAAGTGGTAATTCTGGGCCCCGTCTTATAAGGAGTTGCGATTGATCGCAAATAATTTGCAATTGATATCCATAGCAACTCTGTATACTAAAGAGAGACGAGCTGCGATTGATATCAAGTTACGATTAATTTGAATCAATCGCATCTCTTTGTAAGACAGGGCCCATGTGTTAATTACATTCGTTATTCCACGATAAAACGTATGAGACATAAAGGGTGGTATTCTTTTAATTCAGTTAAATCCGACACTCATGTTTAAAAAACGGGAAAACTCAAATTTCTTGAAATTGTTAAAACTCGTCTTGATACGGGTCGGGTTTAGATTTCAGCAGAATACGGGCCAGAATGACCAGATTATTTGTCCTTGTATCGATGCGTTTGAATTTTGTACAATAGTATAGATGCATTTCATCATCGTTACATAGCTTTATACATCCTGTTCTTCCAATTCGAAACTCATATAGTTATGTAAGTCGAGCGAACCTGGCATTCAAAATTAATGACAAATCGTTGATTGTTCATCATTATTTAGGACATGATTGTGGTTTCGAAAAGGTCAATAAAATGATTGAAATTCTTAAAAATTAATTGATCATTGAAAAGTAGTTTTGAATTATGGTGATGGAACTGTATTATGAGAGAAAATTAACAAACGTCATGCTATGGAATGTTCATCATTCAGTAGATTATTATCTTCTTTTTTTTAAACCAGAGAACTAACGAAAACATACTTGGGAAAAGAAACACGGACACACATATCTACAGACATTTATGTGGGACTGTCTGTTCGTAATGTCGGGACTACCCGCTCGATTTCACTATGTCTTTTCTCGTTACACTACTCAGCTACTAGCCCATAATTTTTCTTTTATGTTTGTTTGGAAGATGTCATTTATTTCTAGTCTTTATAACAGAGCGAAAATTTGTGGATTTTAATTAGTATTTGATTTCCCTCCTTTGTAGAACTCAAGACTACCAATGATATTCTGTTATTTATAGAAAATGGTGATAGATTATTAACTATTACTAAAAAATAAACAATAAAATTTCGAGAAATGTTCGGATTACGTAAGATGTCATTGTAATGACTGTTCATTTCAGTAGGTGAAGGGCAAGGCCTTTTGAAATTGCCTTAGGTTGATTTTGCGAAAGTCTATGCCATCGTGTTCTTCGTAGCTTCGAGGTCGATCGCACGTATTTGTCCTGTATAAATATATTGTGACCGAATTTTAGAGTTATGAGGAATATCCGCAGAAGCAATGCGAATTACATATTGACTTGTATAAGCTTCCTACATGGAATTCCGGACGAAATCAACCACGTCATAATATATCCTGTATCATGATCATGAACATGATGAAAGCACGTTTTTTTTTAAATTAAGGATGTTGATTCAGTTATTGTAATATTACGTGACGTGGCGACTGTAAAAGAATTTGGTTCGACTAGTTCGAACATGCAGTCTGTTATGGTCATATATATCTTGGTACTGAGGCGATACTAATAAAATCAGATATATTTCATTTTATGAACATTAATTTTCCACCGAGGTTTATTTAGACATTGATTTTATAAGATACATAAGATCCAATCATTTTTAATGAGAGCCTATATCTCAAAGCTCAAAAATATCAATCTCTGAACATTACATTCAATTTCTATTGATGTTTCATAATGATAATTTTTCATTCACACTCTGTCCAAAATTTGTCTCTCTTTTTGAAGACATCGCCTGTCTGCCAGACATTTTCGACAGGTTATAGACCTTTGTCCTGATAAACATGTGATTACTTCACACTGTCTTTCGCATGACACATACATTGACAATAATTACACACCATCTTCAGTCTATGCAATGTTTACATGACAAGACCTCGAAGACGTACAGCGCTAGAAGGTTGTAAAATTCATCGAATTATTAAAAACCGCGTCATTGACGCTTCGCGCTCCACCTCTGCCCCAATCATCGTTAGGCAAATTAATGACCCTAATCGAAAGAGAATGAGGAATAAATTAATGGGAGCAGTGATTCACCCTTAAATTGTCTCTTTTATCAGTTGCAGGGAGAGGGGAAATTGTCCAAGGACAAGTTACGCGAGTAGACTGTAGTAATTGATGCATATTATGATTATTATGACCTGATTAGGGACGGATTTTATGACTCAATTCTTAATCTTGTCTTGCTTGTTGAGAATGTTTGTTCTGGGTCAACTTTACAGCCATTGTGCTCGATGTAATGTTAGGTGTATTGAAGATGAGGAAGAGATTTTTTAATAAAATTGATATTCTGTATTGAATATGAACTCACTTGGTTGACTGGTATTTGTGTGTATATACATGTAGTTGTGTATCCAAGTATTTCGGTGACTGTGTCTCCGTCTTTTGGTCTGTTTTCTCTCTGTTTCGCTCTCTCTCCCTCCCTCCCTGTCTGCCTCCCTCTGTCTCTCTATGTCTGTATATATATATATATATATATATATATATATATATATCCCCCCTCTCTCTCTCTCTTCCCCCCCCCCCCCCTCTCTCTCATTTCTTTTTTGTCAGTATCTCCCAGTCTCTGTTTTATACCTGTCTCCATCCCCCCTCTCTCTCTCTTTCGTCTCTGTACCTTACCCCATTTGTTTGTTGTACAAGTGTGTAATACTCTTATATTACTATTGATGATGTGACAAGGATAATAGAAATAGTTGTAACAATGATAATATTCATCATCATCAACATCATCATCATCAACATCATCATCACCATCACCATCATTACCATCATCACCATCATCATCAACATCATCATCACCATCATCATCATCATCATCATCATCATCATCGTCACCATCAACATCATCATCACCATTATCATCATCATCATCATCATCATCACCATCGTCATCATCATCATCATCATCAACATCATCATCAACTTGATCATCAACATGATCATCAACATGATCATCAACATGATCAACATCATCATCATCAACATCATCATCATCATCGACATCATCATCATTATCATCTTCGATGTTTCTATTACAGATGATATATAAAATCTTACAAATTAATATTGATAAAGTTTTTAAAGGAGTGGACGATATAAATGACATTAATGAACAGGGCTTAAAATGCTACTAAACGTCTCTTGTAAACCAACCATTATAATATTCTGAACCAGAACAGAAATTAAAGGGGAAGTCCACCCTGGCATTAAGTTGCTCTGAATAAAAGCCTTAAAAATGAGAGAAACAGAAGAATGAAGGTTTTAGCAAAATCCGTTAAGAAATAAGAAAGTTATGAATATTATGAGACAAGAAGTTGTAGTCAATCAAACACAAAGAAATTGGCAACTCTGTGAAGTATCTTCTCCCATTTGCTCTGTACAGAAAATTTCAGTCTTTCATTTTCTCAGTTATTATATTGACAGAGGAATAGATTTGTTTCGTATAGGTTGTATGTAAAAACGTATTTGCAGTGATTAGATCTGAGGTGCATGTATGACTGAATATTTCCGTAAGAGAAAATGGAAATTTATTACATTTTTGGTACAGGGCAAATGAGAGAGGAGCACGCAAGATACGTCACGGAGAGTTGCCAATTTGTGTTTGATTGATTACAACTTCACAAAATTCACAACTTTCTTATTTCTTATCGGATTTTGAGCAAACTTTTCATTGATCAGTTTCTTTAAATTTCTGCTTCTTTTAAAACCAAATTTATATCAGGGTGGACTTTTCCTTCAGCTAATACCCAAGTGAATAGATCTCGTGCTATATCCATAAACATGGGTTTACTACCCAATCAATATCGTATCTTCTAGAGCATATTGACCATACTCTTGACCTGGTCATTTTAAGAACAATGGGGAAACTTGACCGCTAAACTGAGATCCCTACGGGGTACACCAAGCTCTTGCTGGACATCAGGAAATTTGACGCCGGACATAGGGGCAAGGGAACCTCCCAACTGACCATCAGATGACTATGATGACCAACGAGTTCTTTTATCGCGTTAGAAAATACAAAATATGCGGAAGTAATACATTTTAAAGCCAGAGTTTTGAAAAATTATCATGAACCATATTTTGCAGACGCATGGCGAAAGCATTGAAGTCTTGAAGAAGAAGAAGAAGAAGAAGAAGAAGAAGAAGAAGAAGAAGAAGAAGAAGAAGAAGAAGAAGAAGAAGAAGAAGAAAGAAAGAAAGAAAAAAAACATTGCACTAAGGAGTTCCATTCCCAATACAAACAAGACAACACAGGACTATTACATGAGAGCTGAATATTGCGATCGGACGAGAAAGCTGACTCTGAAATAAATTCTTAGAAGCGTACAAATCATCAGAGGTTCACTTATCATGCTGATGAAAATTTGTCTCTATTTTGTTCTGGGCGTTCCCACCAAAAGTTGTGCAACTTGTGCTTTCTGGGTTTCCACCTCCTTTAATTTGCTGAAGCATTTAACCCTTTCAGGACAGGAATTATTCTAGGGCTAAATTGATCACATTTTGTTCTTCAAATTGGCAACAAAAATATTTTTCTTTTAATGCTACATGGTTCTAATAAAATGTAATGTCTTTGAAAACAGCATACATTATTAAGAACTTTGTTGAAAAGTTGAAAAAATTGCCAATTTTGTCAAAAAACAAAGATTTTGAACCTCTCAATGTGTTGCCAATTTAAGGATTTTTAAGCTTATTTTCCTTTTAAAAATTCCTGGCATCAAACGCCATATGGTCAAGCAACAAAAATGGACACAGTGTTTGCAGAAATTTTTGCTCTTTCTAATCATGCATCTGGTATATTTTTTAGGGCTCTGAATCAAAAGTTATTCAACCAAACCACAAAATGTGGTCAATTGTCTCGAAAGGGTTAAGATACTCTTTACGGTGTTTACTAAACCGATCATGAGAAGGAAACAAATATGAATTTATATTTCAATTTCTATTTAAAATCAACTTGCAGGTTTATGATGCATCCATGACCATATGTGACCCATCACGTCAAAATGAGACAGAAGTCGCATTTTTTGAAATTTCATTTTATTATTGATTATTATTCTCCGTTTCATAAGCTTTAATTTGGTATATAGTTCAACTCTAGAGAGTGAGTATTAGGGGATATAATAGCTTTTGAAACTTGAGTAAAGTAGGACTGTGGAAAAGTATTTCTTCGAGAAACAAGCTTCCAAAGTTGACTTCCGTTTTGCCGACATGCAGCATTTTCCGTTTGCAATGTCAACTAGATTTGAAAATAAAACCCTTAGCAACCGTTTATTAATTCTAATAAAAACTAGTCCTTATGTTTCTTTAGGATCTCTTCTCATGAAAACATGAATTTTAATTCATTTAAGCCATTAATTCTAACTCTTTAAGGGGTAGCAAATCAAGTAGTTTCACAGCACTGAAAAAGCTTCCCGCATCGACTTCGTGCTTTTTTCATTAAGCCTTTCATATGCCGGTATACTCTTAGGTTGAATAACCTAGCTATAGTCAAAAGGTTTATAAGTCTGTCATTTTGTGCGGGGAAATGTTTTAGATTATAGTTTAAACTTTAAGAGGTTTTCATTTCATTATATTTTTTCTAAATGTAAACTTGATTTCTTTCAATGTTATTTGCTTTCTTTTTCAAAGCTTGGATTCGATTGTCGCAAAGTCATTCAAGCATGGCAAAATTACTGAATAGACGAATCTTTGCCAACCATGATATTGACAGAGATCGTTGATGTCTGAATATAAAGCTAACTTTTTTACTAGTGAAAGAGCAATAAAATTCGCCGCTTTTTGAAGCTTAGGAATTAACACATGATTATTGATTTTCTCTCTCTCTCTCCTTCTATATCACGCACCTGTTTCATAATCTCGACATAATTGTCTTTCCTTCTTTTATAAACTACCTTTCTTTTCTGTTTACTTTTTACCAGATTAAACAACGATGGATTGAAACAGCTTCATAATAGAGAAACATTTTTATCCTGCTCTAGTTAATTCATTCTACCTTTTAAAAAATGTATACAATCTACTAGTTTCTAAAAGCGTCTTTCTTTTCTTTTTGCCATGTCAAAGAGGTATAGAATTCGCCCCTTTCAAAGAACAAGGATTAAGTCACCTCCTGCATGCGCGAGACGATTACTGATTTTTCTTCTCTCTCATTGTCATTCTAAATCACGCGCTTGTTTCATAATCTCGAGACAGGTCCTTTTCTGTCTGGTTAAAAAGCTACATTTCTTTTCTTTTCGGCTTTTACACAAATTAAAGAATTGGTCGCTTATCATGCTTATTATCCTCATGTTCAAAAGCGGGATGAAGATAAACTGCTTCTTAGCGCCGCCGTAGAACTAGAGCTTCAACAAACAAACAAAATAATGATAACTGCTTTTTGTAAAAATTAACGCCCAGACAATTCTCTCTTTAAACGAATAAGAGCATTGGCTGCTAATTATCATCATGTTAACTGGTGGTATGAACATGATGAAGATAAACTGCGTCTTAGCTTGAAAGTCATAGTTTCTCTCCGCTCTAGTTAACTCGAGCTTAAAACAAATCAGGTACTTGTTTCATTATCGCAACCAAGGGCCTTTTCATTCTAGTTGAAAAGCTAATTTTATTTTCTTTTCGGCTGTTAAAAGAGTTACAGAATTGGCCGTTTATTATTCTCATGTTCAACAGCGGGATGAAGATAAACTGCTTTTTTGCACCGCTCTAGTTAACTAGAGCTTCAACAAAAAAAAAAAATAATGAAAACTACTTTTTGTAAAAATTAACGCCCAGACATTTCTCTCTCTCTCCTTCTAAACCTTTCACCTGTATCATAATTTCGACAGTTCTTCTTAATTCTGTTTTGAAAGCCAACTTTCTTTTTTGTTCGGCTTTTTAAACGAATAAGAGAAGTGGCCGCTAATTATCATCATGTTAACTGGCGGTATGAACACGATGAAGATTAAGATAAACTGCATCTTAGCTTGAAAGTCATCGTTTCTCTCCGCTCTAGTTAATTGAGCTTAAAACAAATTAGATTACTTGTTTCATTATCGCAACCAAGGGCCTTTTCATTCTAGTTAAACAAATAATATTCTTTTCTTTTCGGCTGTTAAAAGAGTTACAGAATTGGCCGCTTATTTTCCTCATGTTCAACAGCGGGATGAAGAAAAACTACGTCTTAGCTTGAAAGTCATCGTTTCTCTCCGTTCTAGTTAACTCGAGCTTTGAAACAAATCAGCTACATGTACTTGTTTCATTATCGCAACCAACATGACCAAGGGTCATTTCATTCTAGTTAAAAAAAATAATTTTTGTTTCTTTTCGGCTGTTAAAAGAGTTACAGAATTGGCCTCTTATTATCCTCATGTTCAACTTACAGCGGGATGAAGATAAACTGCTTCTTAGCGCCGCTCTAGTTAACTAGAGCTTTTAAAAAAATATATAATAATGATAACTGTTTTTTGAAAAAATTAACACAGAGACAATTCTCTCTCTCTCTCTCTTTCTAAATCTTTCACCTGTATCATCATTTCGACAGTTCTTCTAAATTCTGTTTTGAAAACCAATTTCTTTTCTGTTCGGCTTTTTAAACGAATAAGAGCATTGGCTGCTAATTATCATCATGTTAACTGGTGGTATGAACATGATGAAGATAAACTGCGTCTTAGCTTGAAAGTCATAGTTTCTCTCCGCTCTAGTTAACTCGAGCTTAAAACAAATCAGGTACTTGTTTCATTATCGCAACCAAGTGCCTTTTCATTCTAGTTGAAAAGCTAATTTTCTTTTCTTTTCGGCTGTTAAAAGAGTTACAGAATTGGCCGTTTATTATCCTCATGTTCAACAGCGGGATGAAAATAAACTGCTTTTTTTGCACCGCTCTAGTTAACTAGAGCTTCAACAAAAAAAATAAATAATGATAACTACTTTTTGTAAGAATTAACACCCAGACAATTCTCTCTCTCTCCTTCTAAATCTTTCACCTGTATCATAATTTCGACAGTTCTTCTTAATTCTGTTTTGAAAGCCAACTTTCTTTTCTGTTCGGCTTTTTAAACGAATAAGAGAATTGGCCGCTAATTATCATCATTTTAATTGGCGGTATGAACATGATGAAGATTAAGATAAACTGCATCTTAGCTTGAAAGTCATCGTTTCTCTCCGCTCTAGTTAACTCAAGCTTTTAAAAAAATGTAAACAATCTACTGGTTTTTAATACATGTAGCTAAATTTCTTTTCTTTTCGCCATGTTATAAAGAGGTATAGAATTCGCCCCTATTGAAGAGCACGGATTAAGTCACCTCCGGCATGAGACGATTATTGATTTTTTTCTCTCTCTGTCTTTGTCCTAAATCACGCGCTTGTTTCATAATCTCTACACACATGACACATGCAGGTACTTTTCTTTCTGGTTAAAAGGCCAATTTCTTTTCTTTTTAGTCGGCTTTTAAAAGTGTTACAGAATTTATCCCTTATTATTGTCGTGTAAAACAGTGTCATTGTTTGTAAGACATCTTTTCACTCCACTCTAGTTGCAAATTCTTTTATAGAGATCACGTGACTGCGAACATCCAATGAACAAAGCCCCGCGTCGCTAGGGGCGGGGCCTAGCGGAAGACTTACTTTTCGCGCTGGCTCTCGCCAGCTGTCCGAAAAAAAGAAGAGTTGACCGAAAAAAACACTCGCAGAAAAACTGCTTTTTCTACCCTTTCCCGTTATATTTAGGACTCAATTTTTTAACAGAGCATTCATGAAACATTGTGGATTCAAATCAGCGAAGAATTTTTTTTTTACAAAATTTGAAGATTTTAAAGATTTGCTCAATTTTCTCAAGTTCTAGCCCAGCGACTTCTGTCTCATTTTGACGTGATGGGTCACATATCTATATTTCAAAGTTTTGCAAATTGGACACACCACTTTAAATAGGGAAATATGCTCAAACGAAACAAGCTCCAAACCATCTCACTTTTAATCTGTATAAAATAACATGAATCACGTGTGTAACATATCACATTATCTCTGAATATTGTTTCATTTTCAAGCACTCTTCGAAAATCGAAAACAGCAATAAAACAAATTAAAGTAATTACTAGAATCCACCCCCTTCAGTAACCAGGATAATATAATTGAAAAAATGAAATGTATAATAGTAGTGTTGGAGTGAATACGTAAGTAGGAAATAATCATGGTTCATTTCCTTGTTGGGGCAGTTCGAATTATGCCGAAACGATGGATTTCCAAATAAAATCTCATTCTTTCATTATCGCTATCATAAAGGGTTTAAGTGGGTATTGTTTTGTATAATGATGTAAATGGGATACTTTTCAAAACAACGATTTAGTTTTCATTAAATGATAGGAAACATGATACATTTAAGATATTTCATTTTTATTTTTTTCTTAAAACTGAAAATATGACAAACACTTAATCAGAAATCGAAATTATTTTTAGAATATGTTCTATATCAGGTGTGAAACTGGGATGTTACGTTCATTTAAGGCCAAGTAAAATTGATCCCTAGTTTCTAGTCCGGATATTTTGAAAATGAGGAGGAAGGGTTTCCATGTTTTCAACATTTGAAATATTTTCTTCCACATTAAAAATACTATTGGGTCAAATTCCTCACAAATTTTCTCCATTCACTTTCATTTGCACATGTACTTCAGAGGTTAAAAACAAGATGAAATTGCATTAAGTTCGTGATTTTTGTTTCCTCACTGTCCTTAGATTCTTATAATTTATATAATTACTTACACGATAATGCAATAGATTTAAGGTCTAATTATGATTTAATATTATTAATATCTAAATTCCATTCATATGAAAAAGGTGGATTTTTTATTCTGTTGTTATTAATTAGAGAGATGACGTCGGGTATTAATTACATTATTATTGATTGTATAATTATCAAACGCCTCCGTGTACATGCACATGATAACACTAATCATCAAACGTCACTGAATATTTTGTTAAACTATGATTATTTTATCATAATTTTTTTATCTAAAATATGTAGGCACCCAAAACAACATTACTTCGAGATAACTTTTGATAATAAGAATGGCGTAGTACTGGGACATGTAACCCCCCCCCCCCCCCCATCTTCTCTCTCTCTCTCTCTCTTTCTCTCTCTCTCACACACACACACAATCAGATGCTGAAAACTTGAGGGGGAGAAAGAGAGAAAGGAAGAGAAAGAAATGAAGAGGGAAGGGGAAAAGTGAACAAAATATGGACCACACTCCCCATACTCCCCCCCCCCCCCCCACTCGATGTTCTCTATTTCAATTTGGTTTAATTTACCTATATAGGGTATCAGTACAAATACTGCTCTTCTTGGGGACCCTACAATTATTATTACCCCCAGCATTGCCACCTAACCATTTGATAGACCTTGGTAGAGAAGGGTAAATGTCGGTAAAGCACCTTGTCCAAGGATGTAACTTAGCACCGAGCAGGGGCGGCGCTACAGGGGGGGCAGAGGGGCGACCGCCCCCCCCCCTATGATTTTTCAAGTAGTGAAAAAAGAAAAAAAAAGGAAAAAAAAGAAGAAAAGGAGGAAGAAAAGGAGGAAGAAAGAAGAAAGAGGAGTATTAAAAAGAGAGGTCTTAAACATATAACTCTATATTACCCCTGTTATTTAATGGAGAAAAAATATGACGTCATCTTTAGGTCGTCTTGCCCCTCCTATCAAAATACACTGGCGCCGCCCCTGGCACCGAGCAAGGATAGAACCCGGAAAAGAGTCACGAGCCTTCACCAATACAACACAGTGCTACCACGTCATCGTTGACGACGTCGTTCGTTATCATCATGTATACTCAGTCACTCTCTTCCCATATTGAATTTATTTTGTAACGTCTTAGCAACTGAAAGAGGAGGTAGAATCGGTTGTGTATTATAATAGCAAACTACATACTAAAGAGAACATTTAGGAGGTATAACATAATAATGATAATACTCTCATCTCGTATAATATTAATTTCGAAGAGTCCTAGCTTCTGGAAGAAGGGGACTCGGTTTTATGTGAGCAAACTATATACCAAAGAAAATAGTATAAGGTATAACATAATAATAGTGCTATCTTCTCGTATAACATTTATTTCAAAGAGTCCTTCTAGCATCTGAAAAAGTGTATAATCCGTCGCATACGAGCAAACTATATACCAAGGAGGTATATTATATTATTATGAGGTATAACATAATGCGAAATGTTATACCAATTCTAGCCAAGGGGGAGATTTTAACCCCAACCAAACGATGTTGTTCTTGGGTGCAGTATTACAGGAAAGGACTGCGACATAAGAGAGGAGTTATTCCACTTATCTGCCCACTACTGAAAGGAAACGAGAAGAAACGAGAAAAGCAGCTGCTCTATTATACTAGCGCGCTCTCTCTCTTAGTATGACGTAGCAAGTTGAAAGTTAAAAGGGCTTGTACAGGAGCTTCGCTAGAGGGGTGTAAGGGTTGCAACACCCCCACCCCTCCCCCTCATTCCATTTTAAGGTAATGGTTACTGTTGTTATAAAATTTTGAATTTGTTTGGTCAGTTGTTGTTTTGTTTTGTTTGTTTGTTGTTGTTTGGGGTGGTTGTTGTTGTTTGTGTTGTTATTTGGGGGTGGGGTTGGGTAGGAGATGGGGGAGGGGTAGTTAGAAAGTTTTTAGCTAACTAATCGGGAAAATTGATCCGACACTCCTCACCATTCATAACGGTCTAGGTACACCCCTTTCTCCGTATTACAAACACCCTCTCTCTCTTTTTCTCTCTCTTTCTTTCTGTCTCTCTCTCTCCTTTTCTTTCTTTCTTTCTCTCTCTGTCCTTGTATGGCGAAGCTAACAAGCTGAAAGGACTGCTTCCAGCATGGCTCCTACAGAAAGCGTTGGTGGTTGTAAGAATGAATATAATGATGAATGATACATGTCTCAAATATTGACAGGCACGCAGACTGCAGTATAATTCTAATTTTCAGACTATATATTTCCAGGCAAGCAAAAGTGAAAAACTGATACTGATCAAATGTGTTCGATTTGTTTCTGATAGGCCCTGGCTACGTGAAATGATAAACACATGGACATGGTTATTTATATATCTATCAATGAGCGGTCTGTACTTCTTCATTTATTCATTTTCATTTCCTAAGATCAAATAAACATAATAGGTCTATGTCTCTACGAATCATTGACAATGTTTACAGAATGTTAATGTTTAACTCTTAAAGGGTACCTGAGGCCTGAAAAAATAATTTGTGTATAGTTAGCTTACACAAAAACAACCCCAGAAAACTTAACACGACATTCAACGGTGACAGCATACAGGAGATATTGATTTTTGAAAATAAAATACCCCCCAAAATTAATATAAATAAGACTTGAGCAAAGACTAATCGATCGATCACGATAGCTCACTTAACGATATATCGATTCAGGAACGTCTTCACTTCACTTTAAAACAAAAAAACTTTCAATTTTGGATTCGATAAATGTATTTTGCGACTTAGTTCTAATTTATTTGTTGTTTCATTCGGTCTATAGATTCTTTGTAATTTATGCGCCAAACCAATTTTCTATTCGATTTAAACGTTTTGTGTTGAATACTTGATTCATCTGTTGTTTTCTTTTGGGTTGTAGATTCTCCATAAATTACGCGCCAACTGAATTTTCAGTTCGATAAAAACAGTTTGCGTTGTATACTTCATCCATTTAATGTCTTGTTTGGGTTGTATATTATGATTATCCATTAGTTACGCGCCAAATCAATTTCCAATTCGATTTAAAAAAAACAAAAACAAAAAAAACAAAAAAACAAAACAAAACATTTTGCGTCGTATACTTCATTGATTTCATATTTTATTTGGGTTGTAGGCCTATATTATCCCTAAGTTAAGCGCCAAATCAATTTTTGATTCGATAAATGTATTTTGCGTCTTAGTTCTAATTTGTTTGTTGTTTCATTTGGTCTGTAGATTCTTTGTAATTTATTCGCCAAACCATTGTTATATTCGACATAAAAGGCGTGATTCGGGGGGGGGGGGGTGTGCGATCAATAATCGCCAGGACATGAACTCCATGCTCTTAAGCACACCTTATAGGAAAGCTGCAACTGAAAAGTTTGGAGATACCTTGCAGGAAGAAAGGAAAATGTCAAACAAAAGATTTGTTTGTTGTAGCGTGGCTTTAAATACTTCCTGGTTTTATTACTGCATCATTAGAAAGCAAAGAGAGAAAAAACAAAAAAACTTAGCTTTCAAAGAGAGAGCAAAGACCAGAAGGCATTGTGTCAAGTATCACTTTCAAGGTGGGTGAAAGAAAAGACATTCAATAATAGCCATTTAAAACGCTGCGGGTATAATTATGCGAAATTTCCATGAAATTGTAGTTCCTTGTTCTAATTGTAAGAAATACACAGTTATATTTTAATCTATTTTTTTCAATTAGATATCACGTAAAGTTCATGTAAATACCAATTTAATTATATTTGAACAACTAAAAGTGATTTTTTTTCTTCTCATAGTTAGAACATGGACCTACAGTTTCCTGGTTGAATGAAACACATGTAGAACTTTCATGGAAAAATGGCTTGGATTGCGTAATAATTATGGCAATTTTCCATGAATTTATGCTAATTATGCATATGCAAATTACCCAAAGTTGCTTTTTCGGCAACAACTTAGCTGAAACTGTTCGAAGACCACAATCACGGATCTATAATTAAAAAAAAAAAAAAAAAAAACTGAAACGAAAAGAACTTTTCTCGGTTTTTAAAATGTGAAATCGACTATATAATAGCATTAAAAAAATCATAACAAATAGCACGGTAAAGACGGAATAAGTCGATGCGAGAAGCCTTTTCAGTGGCTTGAAACTACTTACTTACCTACCCATTAAAGCGTTAGAAATCATGACTTATATGAATTAAAACTTATGTTTTCATGAGAAGAGACCCTTAAGGAACGTAGGAACTAGTTTTTATTCAAATTGATAAACGATTACTACGGACTTTAAAAAAATCTAGTTGGCATTAAAGATGAAAAACTGGTGCATGAAGACAAAATGGAAGTCAAACTTCGGAAGCGTCTTTCTGGAAGAAATACTTTTCCAGAGCCCTACTATTCTCGAGTTTCAAAAGCCATTATCTCCACTAATACTCTCTCTCTAGAGTTGACCTTTATATCAAATTAACGCTTATGAAATGAAGAATAATAATCATTAAAAAAGTTAAATTTGAAAAAATGCGACTTCTGTCTCATTTTGAAGTGACTGGTCACATATTATCCATTAGTTACGCGCCAAATCAATTTCCAATTGATAAAAAAACATTTTGCGTTGTATACTTCATTCATTTCATATTTTATTTGGATTGTATATTATTCCTAAGTTAAGCGCAAAATCAATTTTGGATTCGATATATGTATTTTACGTCTTAGTTCTAATTTATTTGTTGTTTCATTTGGTCAGTAGATTCTTTGTAATTTATGCGCCAAACCAATTTTATATTCGACATAATCGTTTTTTGTTAAATACTTGATTCATTTGTTGTTTTATTTGGGTTGTAGATTCTCCATAAATTATACGCGCCAAATCAATTTCCAGTCGATAAAAAAAAAACGATTTGCATTGTACACTTCATTCATTTCATATTTTATTTGGGCTGTATATTATCTCTAAGTTAAGCGCCAAATCAATTTTTGATTCTTTAAAAACATTCTCCGTTGTATGACTTCATTCATTTGTTGTTCTATTCGGGTTGCAGATTATCCATAAGTTACGCACCAAATCAATTTCCAATTCGATAAAAACATGTTGCGTTGTATCCTTCATTCATTTGTTGTTTCATTGGGTTTGAATATTATCCGTAAGTTCCAGCCCAAATCAATTTTCGAATGTTTGTCATCCCCGGCGCTGCACATAGCAGACGACAAAGCGATAATGCGATCGCGATAATTCCATTATCGCGTCTTGGCGTTCGCCGAACGTGCACGCATTAAAAAAAACGCACTCGCAAAGAAAACTGCTCGCGCGGAACTCAACTCCAGTTGAGTTCCGCGCGTCGATCGTTTACGCTGTCCTTTATTTTCTTCAAACTCCTTAACCGCTAACCTGTAGAATGCCGGGTAAAGTTATTTGGGGTTAATTTTATGCATTCTAACTGTATACAAATTTTTTTTGGGGGGGGGGGGCCTCAGAGACCCTTTAAATATTGTGTACATAACGTGTAGGAAAGTTATTACTATTTCTTATGATACCAAACATTGTTACTTTACCCAGCTTAATGCATAAGAATTACAGAAAATTACATTTGATTTTCTTTTTTGTCCATTATTTTTCGGTTTCTTATTTGTTTACTGTTGTTTAATGTTGAAATATGGTAATATTTTTTTCTTTAATCTGCAATTTTCTCTGAAAATTTCTATGGTAGCATATAATTATAATCATATATTTATATTGCTTGATTTATGCTCAAAATTTTGATATACATTGACCACCTTATACCTTTCCTGTGGTCGAGCAATTGGTGAATGAAAATGACAATTTGTCACATATACGTGACATCGGCACTGAAAGAGTTAAAGGAGAATGAAACCCTGGGGTTAAATCAATTTTAATAAAAAGAAAGGATAGAGAGAAGCAATTTTTAAAAAGTTCCATCAAAATCGGTTACGAAATGAAAAAAAGTTATGAAAGTTTGAAAAGTCTCAATTCACTTTCTATGGCGATTCTCAAATTGGCAATGTTGCTTCAAAATGACAGGTTTAGTAGTACAACTCTCCATATGTTTTGTACACAAAATTTCACATTTTTTCCATTATCTCTAAAGATGCTGCTTGTCTTTTTGTGAACTCAACATATGTTGAGTCAAATACATTTTCCCATGATATATCTTGAGCTAAGAAGGAGACAAGCAGCATCTTTAGAGATAATGGAGAAAATATGAAATTTCGTGTACAAAACATATGGAGAGTTGTACTACTAAACCTGTCACTTTGAAGCAACATTGCCAATTTGAGGATCACCATAGAAAGTAAATTGATACTTTTCAAACTTTCATAACTTTCTCATTTCTTAACCGATTTTGATGGAACTTTTTTTAAAATTGCTTCTCTCTATCCTCTCTTTTCATTAAAATATATTTCCCCCAGGGTTTCATTCTCATTTAACGATGCATGTGTACAAATCGGAATACATCTAGGTGAACTGTCATTTTCTTCAAGATACAGTCCCACCCAATTGAGCACTTCTGTACATGGGTCACACCCGAGGGGATCTACATGGTATCACTCTATTATGAAGATGAAACATTAGAAGAAATGAACAATAACAATATCATATTAACTTTCGATAGAATGTGATTAACCCAGTTACACTGTATCATGTATAGTGAAATGAAATTAATAACGTTTGATATGCTAGTGCGAAACATTTCCTTGTGTAATGTCTTGTTAAAAGTACTACTGAAATTCTGAAAATGACAAATTTGAATTTTTCATAGAATTTCCACAACCCCTAATATTTACATTGAATATTCAAAAGACTCCCCGCCCCCCAAAACCACACACACGCACGCATGATATTTAGCTTTTTTAAGTATGATGTTGCATTTAGCTGGCCCAATAAACATTTATACTGGAGGCCCATGCCTAAGAATGACATCAGCGCAAGTGCCCCCCCCCCCCTCTCTCTCTCTCTCTCTCTCTCTCTCTCTCTCCTAAAATGCAGTTTTATCAACAATACTCAATTATGATCTTTAACTTTCCCATTCTGTATGTAAAAGTTTATCACTCCCCAGGATCAGGAAACTACTAAACCACAAACGCAGGAAACATCATGGACACGGTAGCAAAGTCCATCATATTCCTATGAAATACACACTTCTTCCGGGTTTCTAATGTCCTTACCATACGCGTAATTACTCACTGACGTACTACCATCATTCAAGGGCGTGGCCGTCGTAAGCCCCCCCCCCCCCCTCCCCCACTTCCTCAAGTTTGCAGGACCAGAAAATTGACTCAATACAATAGACATGATAGAAATGGGTGGAATCCTTGGTTTACAGTACTATAGTGCTTAAACATTGAACATTCTGGTGAACATGCTCAAGCCCCCCCCCCCCCCCCACCCCTCCCTCCACACCATGTCGAGTCTGAAAAATTTCGCGCCCCTACCCCTTAAGGCAATTTCCAGATACACCACTGGATATTCTAGTGATGAGGAAATACCATTTCTCAAAGCAGCAGTTTACTCCAATATTGCGATGACATACTGTACATGGAATGTTTATCATGTTTATGTGTAATAACAATAATCATTAATTTGACCATTATAGTATTATACTATGGTTTAGGCCTACCTAAATTTCATTTTCAGATATTGAATGATGCTAGGTATTTTGATGATATTCTTCTCCCTATGATATTTGCTGATTCTGACTGAATCTTTCTCTGGTGTTATATGGGACTGGAAATAAACGAACCTAGATATTTCCTTTCTAGACCTAACTAAGCGTGTTTATACCCTAAAATAATTGAATATCTGAATAATAATAATAATAATAATAATAATAATACTTGGATTTATATAGCGCCTTTTCTAAAGGATACAAGGCGCTTGTCAATTAGTCTATTTAACAGAGTTGTACAAGTAAATTTTCAGGTGTTTTTTGAAGATGTCTAGTGAAGCACTGTTTCTTAGAAATGATGGGAGATTGTTCCAGAGACGTGGGGCTAGGTACTGAAAGGATTTTAAGCCAGCTTGTTTATGGGATTTGGGAATGACAAAAGAAGGAGCTGATGCAGAATATGACGTTCTATGTTGCTGAAAGAGTGAGGAGATGTATACAGGAAGTGTATTTGCCATAGATTTAAAAGTTTGAACGAGTATTCGGTATTGTATTCTATCAGCAACTGGGAGCCAGTGCAATTCGTGCACTGGCTCGTTGTTTAGTCCACAACAATGGAAACGTATATTGTTGCGTATAACTATATCTAAAAAAACTGAGGCGTAAACATATCTACAAACCAAATCATGCAAGGAATTGAAAAAAGTGCTCTACATACCTGTGGTCAAATCCACAAAATCATGAAAAAGAACGACAATATTTATTGGATGTTTACAAAATATTTTTATTACTTAAACAAATGTTTACACCCAAAAGAAAAAAAAAACATCAATATTTAAATTAACTTTTAGAGCAACCAACATGACTCGTGATAATCATTCCTATGCCAAATACATGGATATCGCCTAAAAATGAAAATGAAAGATGAAATACTGCTCTCGATTTCTTTTTCAGTTATGTTACTCAGAAAAGTAAAGTATATTGTCAGCTGAACAGAAATTAAAGTCAAAATATTTTTCCTTAATATCTTCAGTATATTTTCCATAAATAGTCATATCATGGTGACCAGTCATGTCAGTAAAACGTAATTGTTTGTTAAATTGCAAAGATCTGAAAGATCTCTTCATATTACATGACAATGACATTATCAAAGATACAAAAACAACATATGGGCGTATAGCGACTGTACTCTTACTCTTATTCTGGGCTCACATTTCGCTAAAATAAAAATAATTTATGTCTGATCAGCTATGAGCAACTTCCTGCGAAACTGACTTAGTTTGTCCGATGATTAGGCAACATTCCGTCAATAATGATAATTTTTAAAACAAACCAGGCAGAATATTTTGTGAATAGGGCGTGTATTATTAAAAAGATGTCTACCCTCAACAAATTTCCTGGCAGTCAGGATGCCGGGAATGCCCGTTTTTCCACAGTTTTTTTGATCGGAAATCAGCATATATTTACAATCGCCCGACATAAAATTACAGTCTTTTTCCTGTAACAACAGCAAGTTTGCTGGGTGATTGTAAACATATATGCTGATTTCCGGTAAACCACCAAACTTGCTGTTGTTTTACAGGAAAAAGACTGTAAAATTGAAATAACGGCAACAACTTGTAATTTCAAGGGCCAAAAAACCCTGTAGTTTTACAGTTCTGTCTTGACAGTGCATGTTTGGGCATTATCTTCGCAATACATCGAGAAAAATCATTTACAGTATGAAATTTGGTGCCTGTGATGTAGGGTGAATCATCTGTAAATTATTACAGCTTAAACTGACATGCGGGTATTTAACATTAATTATAAGTTCTAAAATTCTAACAATGAAAGCGGGTTGTTTTGAATTCTACATATTCGTATATCATTATCAACAACAACAACAACAACAACAACAACAACAACAACAACAACAACAACAACAACCGTGATGTTTTCATGAACCAAAACAACCAGAGAGGTTTCACTTGATAAATTGTAAACCACATTATTTGTCTATTTCTCTGCTGATCAGCAGATTCACCTTTCACATATAGTGAATTTAGTTGGATTAACTACAAAATGCCTTATATATAGCTTTTGTAGTTAATTCTGTTCCTCCAAAATTATGCTTTCATTAATACGACAGCTTTGGAATCTCCCAAAGGCAATATGATTTTTGGCGGAGCAGATGTCGAGCGCTTGTGCATGACAGATTGCCAAAAAAGTATAATTATATCATCAATCTGGAACAAATATGTCATAAAGTATACCCTAAAGTGCAAATCGGTCCTTAAGAGTAACACAAATATTCATGGAGCGTGATTTCTGGTATGAAAATTACATTTTAGATATAAAACTTCTCGTTTATAATATCTTTTTTAAAAGGCAAGTGTTCCTTCCCCGTGAGATATACCTTCTTCAAATCAGTCAATGTGTAAATTCTTCTCCCTCTGTCTCTGTCTGTCTATTTGTCTGTCTGTCTGTCTCTCTCTCTCTCTCTCTCTCTGTCTATCTTTCTCTCTCTCTCTCTCTCCCTCTCCACCTTTCTGTATTTATATCTCTCTCCCTCTGTCTCTCCATCTCACTCTCACTCCATCCGTCTATCTCTCTCCCTGTCTATTTTTTTTGTCCCTCCGTGTTTCTATCTCCTCCCTCTTTCTCTCCTTCTCACTATCTCTCTCCTTCTTTCTATCTCTCTTCCCATCTATCTTTCTATCTTTCCATCTCTCTCTCTCTCTCTCTCTCTCTCTCTCATTATCGCTCCATCTTCCTGTCTCTTCCCCCCTCTCTCTCCATCTTTCTATTTCTCTTCCCATCGATTTTCTATATTTCCATCTCTCTCTCTTTCTCTCTCTCTCTCCTTATCTATGTTTGCTATCCCTTCCCCTTTCTCTCTCTCTCTCTCTCTCTGACTCTCTCGTCAATCATTATCATCCCCCGCGAATATGCCTTATAATTTGACAAACATCAAGAATACCAATTGAGGGATTTTACCTATTAATGTTCACACTTGCGTATCTCTTCAGAAGGTTAATAATCCAGGACAAGACAACTGCTATGTATTTATCATTCTAGTCACTAGCGTAGCTAGAGGGCGGCACGAGGCACGGGGTACATACCCTCCCCCATAACGAATTGTGAAAAAGAAAGAGATAGAAAGACGGGAGTATGGGTAAGACAGCGTGAAAAAAATTAAACAACCCCTCCTACCACCCCCCCCCCCTCCTCACTCGATTGCTTGTTCTCCCGCATTTTATTAGTATTAACACTTGTGCCCCCTTAAAGCCTGGACCTACACTATAACTGATACGCCTCTGATTCTAGTCTAATGTCGACGACCGACTGTTGTGTATTTTGAGGTAACTATGATATTTCCCCAGCGATATGAATGAGAATGAATGATACCAAGTGTTTATCATAAATTCTCTTAGATGGCATAAAACGTGCGAGTATTGGCTTTAGTTTACGTGTCTTTTAACATTGTTTGATAAACAGATAATTATATTTAGATAAAGCGGAATGAGTTACAGGTCTTTTGATTAAACAAGACGACTTGCAATATCGTTTACTTTATGAACGTGACCTCACTTAGATAAAGATGAAATGAAGATAAAGAGACGTAAAATAATCATATAAGGTACAAAATAATCCACATTATTTTGCATAATCATGTAGGTCTCTTCATCATAATTTTCTCTTCTTTCTTCTAATTCTATATATCATTTCCTAAAAGAGTTTCTTTACTTTCATATCAAGCCATTGGTCCTTTCCCGAACACTTTCAAGACCATCATACTATAATTAATTATTCACATAATGTACATTATTGTTGCATGATAATGCATAACAAAGTAATAAAATCTGTAATGGTGCAAACTACATGATCGTCGATTAAGTTTAGTTGAGACAGATCGTGCGTCTTAATAGCCAGTCATCGTTTAAACTTAGTAATTTCAAGTATCATTATATTTCGCATAATCTTATAATAGTTGTTGTTTCCACTGATGGTTTCTCTTCTTCTCTTTTCTCATTTTCCTTGATCTCACCCACTTCGCCTTTGTGCCCTCTTCTTCTTTTATCTTTCATCCTTCTTTTTCTTACTCTCCATCACAACTTTTTTTTGCAATGTCCGCCCTTTTTTGGTATGTATCGCTTGAACACGAGGTATGTAAACTGGTAAAAGAAAAATGTTTGCAGTGCACAATAATCTGATATAACTTTACAAAATTGAATAAGAGCGATCTTTATCAGATTACGTTGACATTGCATGCGTCATTACCAATAATAACAACATATTACTCTATATTTCTACAATACGAAAGAATCTCCTAATTCGGATAGATGGGGAAGTTTCATCTCCCTGTGGTCATTATAAATAGAGGCATTTCGTTTATTCCTTTGTATCTTGTATGCTATTCCCTAAACCATGTTTTGAATGAACACTGCGGAGAAGAGATGCTGCATGCCAGTTTTGGCACGCGCACTCGCTCTCGTGCTCCCCGGAGTGCCCGCGGGGTGCTAGACAGTCGCGCGCCTCGGTCGGCTGCATAGGGCAAAGATGAAAAACAAAACATAGAAGATGAAGAGGAGAAAGGAGACAGGAAAGAAAGAGAAGATAAGAATGATATACGGTGGGAAGGAGATAAAGAGAGAACAACAGTCATGAAGTTCATAAATTTGATACCCTCGTAGTGCATGCTCAGCTTAGTCATGAAAATGATGCATCTCAGTTGCTATAAATCATTTTCTGATGACTTCACATTGAAATACATCTACCGTGTAAAACTGGAGTCACTATAGACGCGCTTAGGGGTGGGGGCGGGGGCAAAGCTTTCCTGCGTTTGCTAATGGGTAGAAGGTAATGCCACATGACGACAAGATATTAGACCTTGTTTTACAAAATTATTCAGTGTCCTTTAACTCATACATGTACATCACGAAACGTCCTTGTTATTTTTACATTTGGGGGAATGATATCTTTCCCCCGCCCCTTCATCACATGGCAACAACGGAAGGGAAAGAGGGAAAGGAGAGTGAATGGGGAGAAACAAAATTGTAATAGAGTAGAAAATAAGTTTTCATACTAACGAAAGGGTATCCCTCTTCCTCTAATTATATCAACTTAATATTAGGCCAGTGACCCCCCCCCCCCCCCCCCATAACTAGGTCTGTGTCAAACCACTGTCTTCAATCCGTTGACGTCTGAATTCTTATATTCCCCATAGGTTTAATACAGGGGATAAGCAACGGGTTAAATCAGGAGTAGAAATGAATAACTCATTGCCAGGACTAGTATGCAAGAAGGGCGTTAACTCATATACTTTAACACAGCGTTAACGTCCTTCTAGCTCTATATAGATGATATGTTATAATGCAGAAAATGAGGAAGGAGAGGAAAAAATGTCACTTAGTTCGAGAGGGAACATGAACATGATGAAGCGAGACATGCCAGAAGGAGAATGTCATCACACATGATGATGATGATGAGCTGTTATTGAACAACTCATGGCTAGTATGTAAGAAGGGCGTTAACTCATATACTTAAACATAGAGTTAACGTCCTTCTGGCTCTAAATAGATGATATGTTATAATGCTGAACATGAGATGGGAGAGGGAAAAAATAGTCACTTGTTTCGACAGAACATGAAGCGAGACATGCCAGAAGGAGAATATCATCACACATGATGATGGTGATGAGAAGTTATTGATTGATGCCTTCCAGGACCCTGCTGCCTGGTGATGAGATGGTATTAGGATCTGGGAAGGAGAAAACATGACTTGCTGGACAAAAACTGCTGGAAGGGTATTCATTCCATAAATATATGAGCATGATGAGGGGGACATTGGTTAGGATGCATAGAATATGCCCATCCATCGGGGACGAAACCTCCCCACCCCAACCACACCAAGCCCCCAATCGAGACAACCCCCCCCCCCCAAAAAAAAAAAGGAGAAAAAAGACATTATGGCTAAAATCGCAATATTTCAGGGAAACAGTCCACCCGTGGGTCTTGAAATGACCAGTGGAATGTCCGATATCTCAATTGTTTCCGTGAAAAATAATGTCGGTGTAAATTATCCCCCCCCCCCCTTCTGAAAATATTGGGGCCTCCCCTGAAATAGACTTAGCTTTATTATCATAGATCCCTTATACCCTTCATGCCCTTTCTCTCACAAAAAAGGTGTACTCATAATGTAGCGCCATTTATATTGACTACAAAATGAAATAGTAGACGTGACATGGGGACAGTCTCCCCCACCCCAACTTTAACCCCCCCCCCCCCTCCCTCATGAATGCTGACACCGTAACTATTACCATTGTTACTACCATGTTTGAAATGGTCATTTAGCAAGAAGCTATTGCTTGGTTAGATTGTTCAGTTTGAACGGGGAGGTCCCCTTCCACCTCCCTGGTTTGAACTTACTAATAATTGACTCTTCAATATTAGCATGCATTTCAATAGACCAATTTCAATTTTAAGAAGGGCCTACTTTATTTTTATGCTTGTAATTCATGTGACCCTTCTTGGACTGGTTTTCCATGTGACACAATACCCTTATCACTGTCTAACCACAATTAATTAAATGTCTCTGCACATTAATCTATATGACTATCGTTTATATTACATGAGGCGACGGTAGTCTGTAACTGTAATCAATTAAGCATTTATGCATGCTTTATAGATTGGCTTCAGTCCCATTCGTGGCCAAGGATGTTGGTTCTTGGAATTGCGTAACGAGGGTCTATATATTGAGGGGGCATCGGCATATCGGGAGGGGAATACAGGTCTTATTCGATGGATGAAATACAATTGAACAATGTCATTAATTATGGGAAGGGTGTAATAAGCCAGGGTAACTGAGTCTTTTTTTTCCCACATTCGCTTTCTCCCTCTCCCCTTTTTCTTTCCCCTTTTTTCAACATTTGACTGGAAGGCACGTTCCCCCTGTGCCCCCATGTAGCTACGCCACTGGGTTACTGTCATATATATCATCGGTAGTGTTTAATAAGATTCTTTGAGGCAGCGCCAGGGTTGTGGTGAAGCTCAACTCGTTCCGTTTTGGTGGAGAACCAATGCCCTGGGGTTGAGTGATGGGGGAAGGAGATCAAAACAATGATGAGCACTCATGTACTGATATCTAGTGGCGAAGCTTAAAGGGGAAGGGGCTACGTGCCACCCCCCCCCCTTCCTCATTGCATGGCGAGGAAAAGAGAAAGAGAAAATGAAGAGATAATGGAAGGCAAAGTGACGAAAGGATGATTTCCTTCAAACCCCTCCCCTTACATAATGGCATTGTTCTCTCGAATTTCGTCACCTAGAAAGACCGCCCCTCCCCGTCCATGACACCAGTGCCCCCTCAATGACTGGAGCCACGCTACGCCACTGCTGTAAACATAAGAATGAATGGTATCCTGAAGTAAGTGCTTCTAAGAATAATCCAGTACATATACAGGGGCGTAGCTGTTTGAGTAGATGGGGTAATCTCATTCAGAATTATTTTTGTCTGTCAAATTTGGAAGATTTTTATACCTGTTGGCAAATCTAATAAATCTTGGTGAGGACCTTTTTTCATTATTCACTTTTATTCTATTTTTTTATCTTTTTATTTTTTATTTATCTATTTATTTATTTCTTTTGTATATATATATATATATATATATATATATATATATATATTGTGCGGGGTGAAGACTTTGCTTTTCTATAAGCAAACTTTAACATTGACTTTAAACAGATGGAAAGAGTAATCCACTTATGAACTCTCCTCTAGTATATATCGGAATAATTTAGGATGGATAAAAGGAGCGAAACTGTGCGAAATGGTAAAATGGAAAAGCCAGAGAAGGGGCATAGAGGAATAAAAAATAATGACTAAACAGAAATGAAAAGCCTCATTGGGTACATGAATGAGCACACGCTCCTCTTTCGTTTTACATCTTCAGAGTGCGCGCGTCATCCTTAACCATTTATTAATCAACTTAATTCAATTTCAAGTATTTTGATAACATTTTCCTTCCTACCCCATCACTCGCTCGAGAGACGTTTATAGAGCCTCAGGAAATATCTCATAAGGTTGCAGACAACACCCTGAGCTAAAACAATTATTCGTCTCCTCTATAAATAAATCAATATAATTCCTAGGTGCTAATTGCTCAGGTCGTGTTGTCGAATCTTTTCGTCGTGCTTAGGATGTTTAAAGGTGGTGCACACCTTTGCAGGCCTAACGTAAGAAGTAATCTAAATCTAAATGTATTTAGAAACTCCCCTCAAAATACAGAAAAAAGATATTGTAATCACGAGGGATTATATCGATTATGCAAGTGATCATTTAACATGTTTAACAAATTCATTGACTTTGTCAAAACGAAATAGATCTGACAATACCTTTCGTCCAAATAAACTTTACCATATTTAATTAAGTTAAACTAATACTACTACTACTACTACTACTACTACTACTACTACTACTAACTACTACTACTACTACTACTACTACTACTACTACTACTACTAATAATAATAATAATAATAATAATAATAATAATAATAATAATAATAATAATAATGATAATAATAATGATAATAATGATAATAATAATAATAATAATAATAATAATAATAATGATAATGATAATAATAATAATGATAATAATAATAATAATAATAATAATAATAATAATAATGATAATAATAATAATAATAATAATAATAATAATAATAATTATAATAATAATAATAATAATGATAATAATAATAGTGGGTTTTTGTATAGCGCACATGTCTGTCAGATTTGACACTCCTGGCGCTCCACAAATAATGTCAATTGATAATACCTTAGTCATTATGATTCATAGCTTTTTTGAATTTCAAGTGTTCCCTTTATCAAAATATCATCGGCATTAACTGTCGTTAGGAAATGAGGTTAACTTCTCACTTCTCACTTCTCACTATACTCTACCTTTAAAGGTAGCTTCAATCAATTGTGTCAACCGTTTGTCAGTCATATTGTGTCATGATCAGTCATTGTAGCAGTTACATAAGAACTGATGATTTACTCTTTTAAGTTCATTTAAAATTGGCTCACATTACCATTACAAGGTAATTATTTTGATAATATGCGCTTTATCAGTGTTGAGATATATGATAAACTCTATACTATTTAACATTACAACCTGTTGAGCTATATATAAAACGTATCATGAATACTGTACAATAAAAAAAAAGAAATAGATGATGGATTGATTTTGACTTTTAGAGCCATAAATGTCCGATTTGTGTTATTTTGTTTTCAACACTGTCGTATAATTAGGCTACCGCCCTTTACTAGCCTGTGTTATATTGCATTGCTTAAAGGAACATATTTTTATTATCTTAACAATTTAGCTCTGTAATCCTGCTAGAATGACAGATTACATGAGAGACACCTATGAACCAAACCCTATTCCCAAGTTCACAAATGGGCATAGGGATTTTAATGGTCACCGCCGTTTTACTTGGCGTAAATACTTTCATTAGATTCAAGAGATTACAAAGTGTTAGTACGGATGAAATTATCATATCTTTTTTTCCCCTTCACATATTTCCTTTTATGTGGGAGTACACGCCGTCGGGGGCACTGAGAAATTTAGGGGCATGTCCCAAGCCCCCCTCCCCTGTCCCCCCCCCCCCCCCCTCCGGCTACGTCCCTGGTAAATGAATGGTCATGATTCTCAGCTACAACACGTCATTTTTGCCAGGGGCGGATCCAGAATTTAGCTAAGAAGGGGCCACAATCCGAGGAAGTACGCAATTATTAAAGGGGAACCTTTTTATGTTGTGTGTAATTTGGTATAATTATTTTGGTTTCAAAAGAGGGGCACGGACGGGTTGTGCCCCTCAAATCTACCATTAATGTATGCACCAAGCCCATATATTAAACTGATGATAATTCACGATTAATCATTGGCATGATTGGTCTCACCCATAAGACAGGGATTAGGACAAGTGATATTGGATTAAGGCTGGATTAAAGACGAGTGGCAAGTGTTGAATAAATCCCTGTCTGTTCGTCCTATTTATAACAGGGTATCCTTTAAACATTGTGAAACTGCTACTTTTTTTGAAATCCAAATTACCATCATTTAATCCAATTCATGTGATTAAAAATTACAAGAGGAAATAGGGTATTTATTTATTTTTTTTAATTTTGAGATCGGGATTCAAGCTTCCAACCCGACATTGGGAAATTGCTCCTTCAACAGGTTCTCACCTTTCATTTTTTACATAATATCCTCAGCTGTTTTCATCACCTCTCGTTCTATCTCTGTCTCTCTCTCTCTCTCTATGTCTCTGACTCTCTGTCTCTCTCTCTCTGTATTTCTCTGTCTCTCTCTTTCTCTCTCTACTCCCTCTCTCTTTTCTATGTAAATGTTTGTTTAGGTTGGTCTCTTGCTCTCTTTCTCTCTAACTAACTATCTCTGTATTCTGTCTGTTTCTCTTTCTCTCTCTTTCTATCTTTCTTTCTTCTATCAATTTCTGTACGTTTGTCTCTTTCTCTCCTTCCCCCTCTGTCTGTCTGTCTGTCTCTCTGTCTCTCTCCGAACCCAAATGTATGTGTGTTTCTTATTCTACCTTTCTCTTCATCCCACTCTCTCTCTCTCTCTCTCTTCACTGACCAACAGGTCATGATTACTAATCATGAATGTTCAAGGCTAGGATATGTGCAGTTAGTCATCCCATTCAATTATAATCATGGTGTGTAATAGATCGATTCGTTCATACGCCAGTCACATCTTCCAATCGACTCCAACCAGACCGATAATCGACAAAATTAATTTTATTCTTCTTTCTTTCTTTCTTTTATTATTGCAGTCTATGTTTTAGTCAAAAATCAATATATAATGCATCCAGTTTTGTTATGAATAATATGTACAATTCTGTTATGAATGATTTGTACAATATGTATTTGATTTGAGAGAAAATGATAAAAAAATACCATTAAAAAAAAGTTATTGATCGGTGTATTATCGGTTTGGTTTAGGTCTCGTCGGTCTGACTGGGTATTAACATTATTACGTATGAGAGCAATCACCTGTTGCAAACTGCCAATCGATACCATGAATAATGCATTACGAATATAATAAAGATGAAGATTTTGTATCATTAGTTGATCAGCAAGCTATATTATATCAACTAGGCCATGGAGAGTGAGCCTGAACTCAAGGGCGTCGCTATACCATTTTTAAAGGAGGGGATATTGTCAAACCAAATATGCTGACATGTTAGCTGAGAATTTTCCAAGCCCCCCCCCCCAAAAAAAAAGGTCCTCAGACTTGTGAAATAGACCTGTTCACAAATATATTCAAATTTTAAACATACTTTTAAAACAAAGGTTGTTCTTGACAACCTGAAAGCTTGTCAGAGGCTTGACAGACATAGCAACAAGTAATGTATGCAACTGGATTCCAAGTATTGTAGTTCATTCATTAATAACAGGTTAATGGAATACCTCGTTTCTAGGACCCCAGGAAAGAAACATCCATAAATTTGAATACCTTTGTGAACAGGTCTGTTACAGACCCAGATCACTTGAGGTTGACAGGAATGTCACCTTTAGAAACACAGCAAAGGCTAAAGCTCGCAACTTTGTATTAGCACGCGTAATATCCAGAACACGTTTTTGGAGCCATCGAAGCCTGTTAAGAATGTTTTTTGGTGTACGCCCTGAAAATGTCGAACGTGATTGGTTTGCCTGTTTGAACCACGTGACAGATTTCAATTGGCCATTCAAAGAAACCGCGGAGGGATATCGCGCGCGAATTGAATTTTAGGTTACGTGCAAGGTGTCAAGCTTCTTCTTCTCTGTTGACTTCCTCCGTTTACTGGAGAACTGCAATCCTATGCTTGCAATCCTATGCTTGCAGAAGGAACAAATACACAATGTGTCGGACTGTTACTAGTGATGGTGTGTAGCAGCTTGGTCTACAAAGCGTTGTCTTACGTAATGTATGTCAAGAACGAATTGTAAGATAACTGGATGAAAGTCAGGGAATTGGTACGAGAGACAAGACAAGACAAGACAAGACAAGACAAGCGAGATATTCCTTCACTCTCTGTTAGATTCTGTCCAAGACAAGTCGCTTGGAGATATTACTTAGCTCTTGCTTCGTACGTGATTTCATCGCATCTTATTCCTTTAGGTCGTTATTTAGGCTTGTGTCGTCATGGTCGTAATGCTAGACAGCCGAACCAGTACACGTTCAAACTGTGTGGAGAATACCCAGGTGGGTAGGCGTTGTAGGAGGAAGGCATCCAGGCCTTTGAGCATGACGAATGCTGCCAACACCAAGAGTAAGCACAGGAAATCTTGTATTTATTTATTTTTTAATTTTGAATAATTCATTGGGGGGGGGGGGTGCTCAGTATGTTAAAGGTACCTCGTTGCATTTATAAGTCAAATCACATCAATCTTTAAAGTAAAGACCCCGTCCACTTCAAATTGGCTCAAATTAGGCATGTTGGGTGATTTTAGGTTGAAGAGGTTTAGATTTCAAAGTTTGAATAGCCCCAATGGCCTACCGTCTCTAGCACTAACATGGCAACAAGATTTGTGATTAATTTGGGGAAAAATGGACACTCGGTTCAACTTTCAAGTCCCATATCTTTGTAAACACTGCGCCTTATTTCTTAATATTAATGTTTATAAAGGTAATAACTCCAGTTATCCAAAATGAAAACTTATTTTCTTATTTGAGTAAAGTAAATTTCAATAACTTTACTGATCATTTTTGAAGAAAAAAAAAACGTGACTTGTATGTTACATAATTATTGTTGCCTTTTCAAATTTAAAAAAAAAATCAAAATCAGCAACCCAACTTCAGGCGAGAGGATAGATATTCGAATCCACGTTTCTAAAAGGGGGAGGGGTCAATTGATTCACCCCCCCCCCCCAAATGGAAAGTTATCACATTTTCGTGATGCTAATACTCAAAAGGAGTGGTCCTCGCAAAGTGGTTTGGTCTTCGCAATTCACAGAGTTGCCCATTTGTGTTTCATCGATCGCAACTTTAAAACTAACTTTCACAAGTCCAAAATTATCGGATTTTGTCCAAGCTTTCGCTAATCTGCTCCTCTTATTTTCATGTTTTTATTAAAGCCAGCCTTTAATTTACATCCACTGAAAATGTTTTTGCTTGAACGATACCGTACTGTACTGTGACAGTATAGTATAGATTAATCTGACAGCTCATCTCACCAATAGACCTGTTCACAAATATATTCAAATTTTATGCATACTTTTCAAACAAAAGTTGTTCTTGACAACCTGAAAGCTTGTCAGAGGCTTATCAGACATAGCAACAAGTAATGTATGCAAACTGGAATCCAAGTATTGTAATTCATTCATTAAAACAGGTTACTGGAATACCTCGTTACTAGGTCCCCAGGAAAGAAACATCCATAAATTTGAATAACTTTGTAAGCAGATCTATTATGGTTTGTGTTTGGAAGCGGGAATGGATTTATGTAGGTTTACAGTTTTGAATAATCGTGTATTTTATTCAATGCATTATGAAAATGGTCTTCCATAATCATGTTCTAACAAATGTCTTTTTTGTTTGGTTTATAGCAGTCAACAAGTCAACAAGAGCCAACAGCAGGAGGTCGAGGACAGGCGGAGACGGGAGGAGGAGCGTGAGCAACTCCACCCGAGATGACGGAGGTCACCACGTCTGCACGAGACATCGCAGATGCAGCCACCGCTCAGCTCGAAGCAGCTAGAGAGCGACGTCGTGCCGTCAATCGAGCAAACCAGACCCTGCGGAGGTCGGCCCGGATTGCCGCGAGGCGAGGCGGTGTGGTTGTAGCCTGGAGTAAGTAAATTATAATTATTCTACGCTTACGATTCCTAGTATACAAAGTAATATTATATCACTGTAAAAAGTAAATGATGGGAATAGACCATTTTACTTTTGTATTGTAAAATCATGTATTTATAACCAAACCGGACTGACATTGATGACCCCAGAAACTGCTCAGAACTTTCCCAATGTAGCAACAACTTTTCCGTGAAAGTGTTTTTTGTTTGTTTGTTTTTTTTTTTTTAATTATTTTTTTTAAATACCATTAGTAATACCAATAAATGGGCCAGGTAGGGGTTCGAGAAAGGAATCATTTGAATGCGTTTGAATACTGTTCCATATCATTCCAAAAAGTGTCCCTATTTTTATTTCAAAAAATTAAAACTGGATAATTGCAAAAGACCTTGAACATGATGAATTAAGAAAGTTCTCAACTCTCATATTATTATTACAGACTGATTCGCAGAAGCAGCTGGGGAGAGACTGAGGGGGATACGTGGTCGAACACTGCTGAGGATCTCGGAACGTAAACGCCTTGCTACAGGATTAGTGGGGAGGAAGCCGAGACGGGTATTGCATGGCCACTCAATCCAGGCCCGCTGCTTTATCGTGGTCAAGAAAGACTGGGTGTGGTCAGTGGAGCCAGACACCGGAGGCCATTCCTTTCTTTGACCGCCCCCCTTTAATAATTTCCAAGAAGGTAATTTCTTTTTAATAATCAAGAATACTGTTCATTGTTCAAAAACAGAGCAAGTAACCATTCAAAATATGTTAGTGAAAATGTGTATCTGTAAGACATTCTTGTTCAAGAATGAAAACAAGGAATGAGAAACATTGAGGACTGGCCATCAACTGTAGTCTCCAAATGTTTCTGATTGTGATTTTCATTGTTTTAATTTGACTCTACGCAAGAAGGAAATGCTCATCAAAATTTGAAGGGCCAGATGCCCCATTTTTGCAATTTTCTTTCAGAGACTCATTTATTGTTAATGGGTTTGCTCACTCATGCGTGTATGGTATGATTCCAATAGACTGCTTCTGTAATGTATACAAATTTATGCAAATAATTCTATGAGCACCTAGTGACAAGCTATTCCAGTAACCTGCTTTTTATAAATGAGCCTCAATGCTTGGAATCCAGTTTGCATACATTACTTATTGCTATGTCCGGCAAGCTCTCAGGTTGTCAAGAACAACCTTTGTTTGAACAAAATTTGAATACATTACCGAAGCGGTCTATTGCATATCATCTATATATTTGAAAATTTTAACTACAAAAAGTCTCCACTTTTTACTTTTTTTTTTTCTTTTTTTTTTTTGCTGAGTGGTAGTACATAAGGTTCCCAGCAAGAATAATTATTACCTACCTTCTCCATATGATTTAATCCTGGATTTGCTCTTTTAATACTCTACTCTACATATCGTCTGATTGGAGCCAGAAGGGCGTTCACTTTGTGCAAAAATGTGACTTAACGCCTTTCTAGCTCCAAGCAGGAAATATCATTACCCTCTTTTTTATTTTCATTATTAAATCTAGATTTTCTTTTTTGAATACTATATGAGAAAACAAGGTGAATTAATAGAAACAATTGCCATGGATAGGATAAAAATTGGAAACATTTTTATTTGAATGTTTCACTCAGGAATGATGCAGATTCTTTTTCTTTCTTTTATTCATCATCAGTAGAAAATCGAAAGGTTCTGCATTATTCCGAGGATTTTTCTTTTTTTTTTTTTTTTTTTGGGGGGGGGGGTTGGGGGTTGGGGGTGGGGTTAGAAACAAATCTTTTTTCCTGTTCACCCTGTTACTATTTACCTCGCTCTATGCGATATCACATACCCAACAAGAATTTTGTATCCTTTGTTGTTTCTATTTGTTAATATAATACCTGTTATTTTCAGATTTGCTTGATTGAATGTTGTATATCAGATATAAAATAAGAATTATTCTTTTTATCATTTTTAACAATTTTTAATCGCAACTTACGATCCAGATTTGCTCAGAGATTTAGAACAAGAATTGTTCCCTCTCTCCCTCTCTAATACTTTTTAGAATCATGACTTATCAAATCTAGATTTGCCCTTTTAAATACTGTACATCAGCTTCACTGTACCAGTTCTCTCCTCCCCCCCCCCCCCCCGGTTCTTTATTTAAAAAAAAGAGTTCTTTTTAGATTACTCTAAATAATTATGACTTGTCAGATCTATATTTGCTTGTTTGAATATTGTACATAATATTCATAGTTTGCAATCGGCTTCGCTCTCACTTTGTGTTATTATCGCGCTCCATTTGGCCTTTCGGAGAAGAGGTCTACCTTGCCTATGGAATACTGCATTAGACAACCAGGAAAAAAGAGCAGTCATCGCTCTTGACATCAAAGTCTTTGATGGTGAATGTGCATCACTTGTATTTTAGCAACATCTCCTTCCTTCATCCATTTATCGATCTGGCTGCTATCCTACCGGATGAGGCACCTTGTGAGAGGATAACTCAATCTTATACCTGTGTCACCCACACTGTGTGCGCAGTGTTTATTCTTATGTCAAAAAAGGGACTTCTTCTCAATCATGCATGTGAATCCGTACATACCCAGCATGCCCAGGACAAGCCGTCTGTGGAACTCTATCTCAGCATCAGTTTCTCACAAACTCCAGATTTTGGGTGTCATCAAGATCGCAAAAAAGGTTTCTTCTGGATGAGTTATGTTAAGTCTTTTTTTAAAACAATATTTATTTTCTGGTGGTCATGGAGTGTAGGTAATGCCTGGCTGGGAGATGGTGACCTGTGAATGATGAGCCCACGGGGCCTTGTCCCTTAAACTGTGGGTGAACGGCACGCCAAGTCAGGTTTAGTTGTTTTTTTTTTTTTTTTTTTTTTTTAGGGCTTAGAATATGGTTCCGAGGATTCTATGATCACCAGAGATAAATTGTTATGTATGCAAGTGTATATTTGAAATTAATGGTATTCTCATTTCATGGTTATCTTTTTCTTTTTTTAAAAGTACCATTCAATTTTGCTCTCTAGATGGCTCACCATGTCCATATGGTTTGTAGAATTATATCTCTGTGTAATTACAATATTTTAAATCTAGATTTGCTCGCTTCAGTACTGTATATCAGATTCAAATTAGGAAATATGATTCGCCTTTTTTCCGCAACAGTCATATTTCAAATCTAGATTTGATTGTTTGGATAGTGTACTGTAAAAATGGGAACAAAAGGAGTTAATAGGAACAAAAATTGGAAAAGCATTTTTAACATGATTTTGCAGCCAGGAATGACACTTTACATTTTCATAAATAAAAAATGGAATAGGTCTTTTTTTTTTTTTTTTTTTCTTTTTTTTTTTTGGGGGGGGGGTATTCTTTTTAAAATGTTCCAGTTCTTGTTCCTATTCTCCCCGTTACTCCATCTATATTACATGAAATTCATTTTTGTATTTCTAGTATCATATATATTTACTTGTTTGAATATGGTACATCAGTTTCAGAATATGAATTATTCTCTTCCTCTGTTTCTTTTTATAATTATGACTTATCAAATCTTAATTTGCTTAAATGTTTGAACACTGTAAAACTGAATAAATAAGAAGAAAGATGCAAGAAAACTTTTTTACATAATTTTCACCCAGGAATGATGTAGACCCTATTCATTTATTTTTTTCATCATAAATACAAAAATGAAAGGGGCTGGATTAATCCTGGGATGTTTTCCTTTATTATTTTTTTTTTTTTTTTTTTGTGGAGGGGGGGGGGGGTTCGGGTGAAAAAAATGTAAAAAATGGTGTTCCAATTTTGGTTCAAATTCACCACAAGAATTTTTGGCTTCCTTTTTTTATTTCTTTTTGCAATTATCACTTATTATACAGAGATTTACTTGTTCACTATTGTAAATCAGATTGCAAACAAGTTTGGAAGTTTTCGTCATTCTTTCTGATACATATAATTATGGCTCATTAAATCTAGATTTGTTTTTTGGAATACTATACCCTAAAACTGGGTGAATAGGATTAAAAATTTGAATATTTTTGTTTACATTTTGTTGAAACTATGGAGTGATGCAGACCTTTTTCATTTAACTTACTATGAATGCAAAAATGAAAAGGGTCTGCGACAGTTCTTTTTTTTTTTTTTTTTTTGCATATCATGCTACATAATAATTCATACAAACTTGCTTGTAGCTCTCTGTGACTTTGTGTAATTATGACTTATCAAATCTAGATTTGCTCCATTTTTCACAAAGGAATGATGCTGATCCTATTCATTTCTTTTGTTCATCATAAACATAAATTTCAAAATGAAAAGGCCTGCATTGATCCTGTTTTTTTTGTTTGTTTTGTTTTTTTCTTTGGGGGTGGGGGTGTTTATATATCTGTACACCAAATACAGACTTGTTTATGGAATAAATACTGCATATCAGAGTCATTGTATAAAATAAGTAGTATAACCTGTTGATAATTATGACATTTTAAGTCTAGTTTAGCTTGTTTTTGTATAATATTTAAGCCATTGGAATCATATGCGATCAGATTTGCTGTCACTTAAACACTGTCTTTGTCTCAGCACATTTTCGTGATTATTTAAGAGAAAGCAAAGCATCTCTACATCATTTTGGGCTGATCTAGTAACCTACTCTCTCACTGATCATCTACAAGGCATATACCAGGCCTCTCATGGAGTATACAACACCAACATTGGTAGAGTGCAAGGACTACAATCTGGAGTTCATGGATAGGCTAAAGAACAATGCACCCTTTCTACTTACGATGCAATGTTGGCCCGAGCCTCAGGAGGAGTGTCGCATCACTTTGCATGCCATCATTTCTTCCTTCATCTACCAATTAATCAAGCTAGCTCAAGTCCTATCGAATGATGCACCTTGTGTTAGAACAACCAGATCTAGTGGTCGCATCGTACTGTATACAGATTCCTAGATCAAGAACTGAACTCCATCTCACGTTGTACTATGCTAAGAGAAGCCGGCTTGTGGATTCTTCCCCATCATGAGTTTTTCCAGAATCCCCAGATTTGGGTTTCTACAAGACAGCTGTGAAAGTATTCTTCTTGGATCAGTGATCTGAAGTCTTTTGTGAATATTTATTTTTATTTTTATCTTTTTTTTTTTTCTGGTGGTCATGGCGTTGAGTTTAGTGTGGGTATAATGCCTGGCTGGGAGATGGTGACCTGTGAATGATGAGCCTACGGGGCCCTGTCCCTTAAACTGTGGGTGAACGGCACGCCCAGTCAGGTGCTGTTTTCTCTCTCTCTCTCTCTCTCTCTCTCTCTCTCTCTTCCTGGTAGGGTTTAGCATAGGTTTCCTTGGATTCCATGACACCAGTTATATCTTGTTTCGATTGTTTTTTGTTTTTTGTTTTTTAAATGTAAAAATACTTGGGTTTTTTTTTAGGATCAATGTTGTATGCTATGTTTTTTTTTTTTTTTTTTTTTTTAAAGATCATATTAGTTCTCTTTCTGTCTTGGAAATATTCTTAAGCTATTGATCTTGACAGATCAACAATGCTCCTATTCTTATTCACCCCAGATTCCCCCCTCCCAATTTTCTACTATTTGAGAATATTACATATTATGTATAGATGCACTTGTTTGAATACTGTATCAGATTCATAACAAGAATTAATCGCCTGTGCTATTTCTTTTTTATAATTTCATAATGCTGACCTGTCAAATCTAGATTCGCATGTTTAAATACTGTACCATAAATATTAGAAAAGTTTTTTTTTTTTTTTACATTTTTCACCCAGGAATGATGCAGATTCTTTTCATTTCTTTTATGTATAATAGATACAAAAAAGAAAAGGGTCTGCATTATTCCTGGGAATCTTTCTTTTTCCTTTCTGTTTTTTTTTTGTTTGTTTGTTTGGGGGGGGGGGTCAAAACGATGTTCCTGTCACCCCAGATATACATCAGAATTTTTTATTTCACTTTTTCTATGACCAGTCAACTCTAGATTATTTTGCATGTTTGAATACTGTACCGTAAAAATTAGGAAAGCCTTTTTACACAATTTGCACCCAGGAATAATGCAGACCCTTTTCATTTCATTTATTCATCATAAATACAAAAATGAAAAGTATCTACATTATTCCTGGGATTTGTTAACTTTTTTTTATGGAACAATGTTCCAAACTTTTTTTTTTTTTTTTTTTTTTTTTATTTTTTACAGTATATCAGATTCACAACAAAAAAGTTGGCTCCCCTTTGTTATTTTGATTTGTAATATTTTGGTATATATGTAGATGTGCTTGCTTGAGTACCGTTTGTCAGGTTTACAGCAAGAACATTTATCCCCTTTCTAGACTTGCTTGTTGAAAACTGAATAGGAGATTCAATGCTGTGACCCAGGACTGAATAATTCCTCTTAGGTACCACTCGAGATAAATTTTATTAGATCTTTATTTTCTCTTTTGAATATCAGGTTCTGTGCATTAATGATCCCCTCTCTTTCTCCAGTAATATTTATAGTTATTGTTCATTAAATCTAGATTGATTTTTTTTGTAAGACTAGGAGAAAATCTATTCTACATTGTAGATTTGTTTTTGTAGTGTACATCAATAATTATTTTTTTTGTTTGAATGATGTATATCATATTCACAGCAAGATTCTCTCTCTCTCTCTCTCTCTCTCTCTCTCTATCTATCTATCTATCTATTCTTATAATAAAGTCTTTTCACATTTTGATTGGCTTGTGTGAAATACTGTATCAGGTTCACTGCAATATTTTTTTCCTCTCATCTTTCTCTTATAATGAATATACTTAAGATATAGATTTGCTTTTTGAAATACTATATATCAGATTCATTTTCAGCAATTAGTATTTCCTTTTTTCTTCAACTGTTAAAAAGCATGCCTCAGTAAATGTAGTTTTGCTTGTTTGAATACTTTATATTAGATTCAAGCAAGCACCCACTCTCTCATATATAATTGTGATTTTTATCGTATATTGGTTGTTTGTGTTCATCAGATTCACAGAAAGATGTCTCTCTCTCTCTATTTCTCGATTTCACAGCAAAAATGAAAATTATCTGTTATCTCCTTATCATATTGGTAATAGATTTACTTCTTACATTTTTATATCCGATTGATTTTTAGCAATTGATATTTCATATTTTTAATAACTCATCAAATTTCCTCTTGTCTCTCTCTGTCATTCTGTATAATTATGACTTCTCAAATTTGCTTGTCGAATACTAAAAATTGGGCTCAAAGCAAGATTAATTATTTCCCTCCCTTTCTCTTCGTAATCGATTTCTTTCTTCTGACTGATGATTGGCTGAATCAAAATTGGAATGATTTACTCTCTCTCCCAGTTTCTCTGTAGTATTATGACTTCTGAAATATATCATTTTGTTAAAAAAAAAATTCTATCAGATTCGAGCTTTTTCTCTTAATTCTCTTTATAAGTAACTCATAAAATTTCCATTTCCTTATATTTGAATGTTTTAAATCAGTTGCACTACAAGAATCACGTACAATATTTCTACTGCTCGTTATAACCACTGTGACTTTTAATCTTGATTTACTTATTTGATTATTGTATTTCAGATCCAAAGCAAAAATTACCAGCCCCCCCCCTCTCTCTCTCTCTCTCTCTTTCTATCTCTGTTACTGATTAACAATGCATATGGTTTCAGAGCAAATATCCTTCTTCTCTCTCACTCTCTCTTTCTTTTTCTATCTCTGTTACTGATTAACAATGCATATGGCTTCTCTCTCTTATCCTTTTAAATCTACATTCACTTTTCTAAATATTTTCAGTAAGATTCACAGCAAGAACTCTTATCCCTTTTTTAATCTGTGTAATTATGAATTATAGAATGTAGAATTGCAACGCAAGAATAATCAAAATTCAATATTTTATATCAATATTTAATTTTACTTAAATTGAAACTTTTTTGGTTGTTATTTGCACTTGTATTTTTTTCTTCAAATTCAATATTAGAGAATAGTAGTATTAATGATGTAGTAAATCCAATGTAATATTTGATAATATTTGATGCATCCTGACAATTTTAGTAGTCAATCAACACAGTTTATAAGACTCTATGGTAGCAACCTGCATATTCCTGGTTAAAGAAAAGTCATTTTGTCTACAGCACTACATCTTGAATTTATCATTGACATTAGAGGACAATTTTTGCCAGGATGTTATCAAATTTTTAATTTATCAACATATTCATATTAACAATGTTTTAAATTATTGATTGAGCAATAACATACTGTAAGGTTTTTTAAATATTGGGAATCTCTTACCTAAAATTCATGTGATACATTACATGAGAGACAGAATACTGTAATTGTGTTCCTATTTTGGTTATGATTATTGTAATCATTAATACTTACTGATTCTTTCTCACATTTTACTCACCTGTTACATGGATATGTTTTTATCATGCATTTTGAAATAAAAAGATACTGTATGATCAGCCCTCGTGCTGCGAAGGAATTTTCTAGTGCAATTCAATTCAATTCAATGGTATTCATTAAAAATTATGATTAACTTGTGTAACCAAGTTGTAAAGTGAATGGAAAATATTTGTTTAATTTGCCATGCATCACACTTGCAATGTTTAGGCAGAGATATTCAAGATTGATATTACTTATAAAAACATAATGGCTAATCTGAGATTAATTTCCATCTCTGGGCCCAAGATGGAATTTATTCTCAGTCACTTGTGGCTTATCAGCCTCGATCTGCACATGGATAAGAAACTGTGCGCGTGACAAATGGCTTTGTATAAAATACGGACTTTGTATGAAATGCACACAAAAAGATTGATATAAAAAAATGTAATTCTTTTTTTTTTTTGTTGTTGTTGTGTTTTTTTTTTTTCAGCAGGTAAAGTTGCATATGCAGACGTGCATATGTAGACTTATCTTGGATATACATTAGGGGCTATGAACCCAGACGTGGGTGAGTAAACCCTTTTGCATCAGCAACTTTATTTTCATTTCCAGACGTGGAAGTGTTAATGTAGTTGCTCAATAGCTATAAAAAAAAAAAAAGTAAAAGAAGTTGGATTGTGCATTATTATGCCATGTCTCATGTTATTGCTAAAAAACAAAACACACTTCAAATAGGAAAGGCTTAAAACATTGAAAATACACATTGCAAGTGGGATAATGCAAACAAAAATTGACCTAGCGTGTTAAAATAATGTTGACCTATTGTGTCAGATGAAACAATGTATTGTTATCATTTTAAGTGATTTTATTTTTAAAAAGTAATCTCTATATTTTGTTTGCTTGTACGAGAACTGCCACACTGACTGGCTTAAATGACATGGTATTAAAATATTGATATAGTATTGGTATTATGAATGACATGGGCCGCGGAACCGGAAAGGGGGTGCAGCCCCCCCCCCCTCACTGTTCTTAGTAGATAGGTTTCATAAAATATTGGAAAAAAGATTCGAAAATTGTCATTAATGAGTGAAATCAAATCAGCCCCCCCCCCCCCCCACTTTCAAAAACGCTCCGCGGCCCCTGAATGATATTTTGTTATTATGAAATATACATGTACTTTGTTATCATACTCTACTTAGTGTAGTGTGAATTTGATATATATATATTTTTTTTTTGGTTGTTGTTAAAAGAGTGACGTATTGTTACTACTTTTGGTTTAAATATGCACTGATTCTAAGACCACCCATACTTGTTTGCTGTTAAATTAATGCTTGCAAAATCTTAAAAGGGATGATTGCAAAATATCTTTATTTGTAATAAAGCACTTCTGATTAGTCAATATAGTATATTACAAGTTAGTTCCTATATCAATATAAATTATACTTTTGTCGGTAAAGCTCATACTTTGATTTAATTTGCTCTTTACATCCCCCATGTTCTCCTGTTTAAGATCCAGGATCCCTCACTACTCTCTCTAAAATAGAGTGAATTTTCACTATGTTTTCACTTTCTGGGAGTCATGTCAGTGATCACATGTTTAGGAGTGAATATCGAGTGGTCTCTAAGGAAAAGAGTGGAGTTTCACTCTCTTTTCACTCTATTTTCATTCCCCCGGAAGCGACGTCAGTGATCACTCGATTTTTTTTTTTTTTCTTTTAAGATGAGGAGAGAGGTTGTAGGCCTCTTAGAGCCAAGTGGCTCAAGTTTGTTAGCTTGCTTGGATGTACATACCATAAACATGGATGAACAAAAGTAAGGATGTACCATTGGTGAGTTAGGAACTGTCACAAGTGTAGCTATACCGTAAAACTGCATTCATTCTTTTTAACCATTATACCTTAGGTTTGCAGTGAGAACATTTGAAAATCAGTAGCAGTCTG